>SJYA01000437.1:379916-415343 GCA_006410615.1 Neotragus moschatus | reverse complement strand
TTCAAAAGCAAAGACATTACTTTGGCAACAAAGGTCCGCCTAGTCAAGGCTATGGTTTTTCCAGTGGTCATGTATGGATGTGAGAGTTGGATTGCGAAGAAAGCTGAGTGCCAAAGAATTGATGCTTTTGAACTGTGGTGTTGGAGAAGACTCCTGAGAGTCCCTTGGACTGCAAGGAGATCCAACCACTCTATTCTAAAAGAGATCAGTCCTGGGTGTTCTTCGGAAGGAATGATGCTGAACCTGAAACTCCAGTACTTCGGCCACCTCATGCAAAGAGTTGACTCATTGGAAAAGACTGTGATGCTGGGAGGGATTGAGGGCAAGAGAAAAGGGGACAACAGAGGATGAGATGGCTGGATGGCATCACTGACTCGATGGATGTGGGTTTGAATGAACTCCGGGAGTTGGTGATGGATAGGGAGGCCTGGCGTGCTGCAGTTCATGGAGTCGCAAGTAGTTGGACACAACTGAGTGACTGGACTGAACTGAACTGAACTATAATTGCTGTCATAGTCTGCTTCCTGAATTCTCTGCCATGAACAGGATTTCATACGGGTTATGGTGATATAGGCGGTGAGAGGAAGATTTTACCCTCTGTTTATTTCAGAACATCTTTTCTTTGCTGGGATCTGAGGTGAAAACAGCTCTCTTATTATAAAGTGCCAGAAAAATTTCTATGTAACACACTAAATATCTTTCTGGCAAGACCATCTCAGGGTATAACTACTACCTCACTCCCAGGTAGAGCCAGCTAAAACAGTGTCTGAAAAAGGGAAGCCCCCTATGACATGGACCCTGAAAATCTGGTCCCATTCACTTGTTGTAATTAAAGCATTGCTCTCTCTCTGTTTTTCTGCATAGAGCTTGGGATGGGGAAGACACTATTGTCTCCTCCCATTTACAAGGAAATAATATGCCATATTTTGGATTTTTTATGTAATAACAGAGAGAACTTTGCACATTAAAATTTTCTACCAAAAGCTCTTTAATTTGAATGGAATTTAAATACTTCTTCTGACATGTCCCATGATTTTTTAAAATCACTGATAGGTTGTTGCATTTAAATCAGATTCAGTTATGAAAATACCTTTTCCCTTCCATAATTGAGAAGCCTCTGCTAACTATTTATTTGGAAAGAAACTTGAAAGAGATTCTCTTTATATACTTATTTTTATTGTATATTGTACACTCATACATTTATTTACTTATACATTTATATAGAAATGAGTCTTCTTATAAAGTGTTTAGTGGAATGGTTGATCAGCAATCACAATTCCAGATGGAAGGTTTATGGCTAAAGAAATATTTGTTCTCATGTTCAAGAGACCTCCACATGTCCCTGCAGCCCTTATAGTGACTTCATGCATAAATGGGATAACCTTTAGTTGATTAAAATATTTCATTAGTCTCAACATATCTCTCCTTGACCTTGTCTAATAATGAACGTATTAATTTCTTTCCTTAGATCCTTCAATCATGGACAAAGGGATAGTAAATAAATTATATGATTTGGAAGAATGCAGTGGAAGAAATTTTTAAATCTTTGTGGCACACAAGACAGTGTTGCTTTTTCTAATTGTCATAGCCTTCTTTCTTGTGACATTTAGAACTGAGATTCAGGCAGCATAGGGTATTGATATTTAGTGAGACATAGTCCATATCAGTGTTATTTCTTTACATCAGTAGATCACCAAATCCTGTTTTCACATGAACTGTGAGATAACGACAGTTTTACATATTTTTAAACCAAAAGAAAAATAGTATTTTATTATTATCGTTGTTTACTCGCTAAATCATACCCGACTCTTTTGCAACCCCTTGGGTTATAGCCCACCAGGCAGCTATGTCCATAGGATTTCACAGGCAAGAATACTGGAGTGGGCTGCTATTTCTTCTCCAGGAGATCTTCCCAACTCAGGGATGGAACCCACATCTCCTGCTTTGCAGGTGGATTCTTCACCACTGAGCCACCTGGGAATCCTAATATTTTAATACATGTGAAAATAATATGAAATTCCAATTTCTGTATTCATAAATAGGTTGTATTTTATTTATTTAAACTTTTTATTTTGTATTGGGGTATAGCCAATTAGCAATGTTGTGATAGTTTCAGGTGAACAGTGAGGGGACTCATCTATAAATATACATGTATCCATGCTCTCCCAAATCCCCCTCCCATCCAGGCTGCCAAATAACATGGAACAGAGTTCCCTGAAACATAGAATAAATTCCGATTGGCTATCTATTTTACATATGGTAATATAAATTTCCATGTTACTCTCTCCATACATCTCACCCTCTCCTCCCCTCTCCCTGTGTCTATAAGTCTGTTCTCTGTGTCTGTTTCTGCACTGCTGCCTTACAAATAAATTCATTGGTACCATCTTTATAGATTCCATATGTGCGTTAGTATATGATATTTCTTTCTTTCTGACTTACTTCACTCGGTATAGTAGGCTCTAGGTTCATCCATCTCATTAGAACTGACTCAAATACATTACTTTTAATGATTGAGTAATATTCCATTGTGTATATGTACCACAACTTCTTTATCCATTCATCTGTTGATGGACATTTAGGTTTCTCTCATACCCTAGTTATTGAAAATGGTGCTGCAATGAACACTGTGGTACATGTATCTTTTTCAATTATGGTTTCTTCAGCATATGCCTAGGAGTGGGATTGCTGGGTCGTGTGATGATTTTATTCCTATTTTTTTATGGAATATCCATACCATCTCCCATAGTGGCTGTATCAATCTACATTCCCACCAACAGTGCTAAAGGGTTCTCTTTTCTCTATATCCTCTCCAGTATTTACTGTTTGTAGCCATTTTGATGATGACCATTCTGACTGGTGTGAGGTGATATCTCATTGTAGTTTTGATTTGCATTTCTCTAATAATGAATGATGTTGAGCATCTTTTTATGTGTTTCTTGTTTTCTATGAAGAAATGTCTGTTTTGGTCTTTTCCCCCCACTTTTTAATTGGCTTGTTTTTCTGGTATGGAGTTGTATGAGCTGCTTGTATATTTTGGAAATGAATCCTTTATCAGTTGTTTCATCTGCTACTATTCTCTTCAATTCTGAGGATTGTCTTTTCACCTTGCTTTTAGTTTCTTTCACTGTGAAAAAGCTTTGAAGTTTAACCAGGTCCCACTTGTTTACTCTTGTCTTTTTCCCATTATTCTAGGAGGTAGGTCATAGAGGATATTGCTTTGATTTATGTCATTGACTGTTCTGCCGATGTTTTCCTCTAATGTTTTACAGTTTCTGGTCTTACATTTAGGTCTTTAATCCATTTTGAGTTTATCTTTGTGTATGGTATTAGGAAGTGTTTTAATTTCATTCTTTTACCTGTAGCTGTCCAGTTTTCTCAGAATCACTAATTGAAGAGGCTTTGTCCCATTGTATGTTCTTGCCTCCTTTGTCTAAAGTAAGATACCCTTTTTAAGTGTGTGAGTTTATTTCTGGACTTTTTATCTTGTTCCATTGTTCTATATTTCTGTTTTTGTGCCAGTACCATACTTGTCTGGATGACTGTAGCTTTGTAGTATAATCTGAAGTCAGAAAGGTTGATTGTTCCAGCTCCATTTTTCTTTCTCAAGACTGCTTTGGTCATTCAGGATCTTTTGTGTTTCCATATGATTTGTGAAATTTTTTGTTTTAGTTCTGTGAAAAATGTCATTAGTAATTTGATAGGGATTGCTTTAAATCTGTGGATTGTAGTATAATCATTTTCACAGTATTGATTCTTCCTACCCAGGAACATGGAACATCATTCCATCTGTTTATGTTATCTGATTTCTTTCATCAGTGTCTTGCAATTTTCTATATGCAGTTCTTTTTTCTCCTTAGGTAGGTTTATTTCTAGATATTTTATTATTTTTGTTGCAATGGTGAATGGGATTGATTCATTAAATTTCTTTTTCAATTTTTCATTGTTAGTATATAGAAATGCAAGTGATTTCTGTTATTGATTTAGTATCCTGAGTCTTTGATAAATTCACTGATTAGTTCTAGGAATTTTCTGATAGTATCTTTATGATTTTCTATATATAGTATCATGTCATCTGCAAACAGTGAGAATTATACTTCTTCTTTCCCAACTTGGATTCCTTTTATATCTTTTTCTTCTCTAATTGCTGTGGCTAGGACTTCCAAAACCACGTTGAATAATATTGGTGAGAGTGGACACCCTTGTCTTGTTCCTGGTCTTAGGGGTATTTCTGTTTTTCACAATTGAGAATAATATTCACTGTGCACTTATCATATATGGCATTTACTATGTTGAGGTAGGTGCTTTCTATGCCCATTTTTAAAGAGTTTTAAACATAAATGGGTACTGAATTTTGTCAAAGGCTTTTTCTGCATCTATTGAAATTATCATTTGCTTTTTACCTTTCAATTTCTTAATATGATATATCACATTGATTGATTTGGGTATATTGAAGAATCCTTGCATCCCTGGAATAAACCCAACTTGATCATGGTGTGTGTGCTTCTTAATGTGTTGTTGAATTCTGTTTGCTAGAGTTCTGTTGAGGATTTTTGCATCTGTGTTCATCAGTGATATTGGCCTGTAGTTTTCCTTTTCATGTGTTGTCTTTATCTAGTTTTGGTGTCAGGGTGATGGTGGCCTTGTAGAATGAGTTTGCAATTGGAATACAATCGCATTCATCCATTACATGCCCATAGCTGCTTTCATGATACAATGGCAAAATTGAGTGGTTGTAACAGACACTGCAAAGTCTAAAAATCTCTGGCTCTCTACAGAATTTTACTGACTCCAGCTTTAAATAGCTAAGTATGCTTAAAATAATAACCCTGCTGAAAAACTTAACCCTCCTGATAACTATGGAATCCATGATTTTCAAATAATCCCATGTGTAGGATTTTTACTACTAGAGGACAAGAAGAATGCTGGTATTTCTCCCACCATGAAGGCCATAGCTGGGATTGTTTAGAGTTCATGTTATTGTTTGGTTATCAAGTATAGCCTGTGACATGGCTCCTTGTATTTGACTGTGCTACTGAATATCTTCAAAACTTTATATAGGATCTTTTACTGGCTTCTAAGTGGAACAACAGCAAGAAAGGGAGCTAAATCACCGTTTGCTTCAGATGAAGTTGATTGCACCACGTGCCTTATGAAGTAATGACTACTGTGGAATAGACACCACTATCACTCAAGTCCATTTTCTGGGTGAAAGAGAAAGTAATCGATGGATATAGTATGAATATATTTTCCCTCATCTTTGCACTCAAAATGGGCACCAACAAGTATGAGAACAGGTGTTTCAGTTATGATCTTATCCAGGACACTTGATTCTTGATGGACAATTGCACACAATATCTTTATTTGTTTTTTTTTTCTCTTTGCAATCTAGTTCCCAGCAGGAAATGTACTGAGCTGCCAACTTGTGATCATCTAATTGACTCAGAAAGAATCTGAATGAGTTTCTAAATATTCAACTGAAATCAATTGTGACTCTCTTTATTTTAGGCCCCAGGCAGATTGAAATTGAGACAATAAATGAAAACACTTCATTCTGAAAGAATGAGTTTGCAGCTTTACAGTGAGCATCATGTACATACACTCACATATACACTCATGTACACACACATACACACATTTATAAAGTTTTACATACAGGAAGAATGCATGTCTGGATATATGTTTGGCATCTTAAGTCTCTGGCTTTCTGAGATCCATAGTTACAACAATCTAGGAGAACATTTAATTCAATCGAAGGAAATATTGAGGACTGTTGGCAGTAGTAGAGAGCTATGGTTAATATATAGCTCAATGTTGTCATGTTTTGCCCTGTGAGTTTCTACCCCCAAATCTTGAGACTCTCATTTTTTTCTGGACTCTTATTTTCCATTTTTCTCATGAAAAATTTTTCCCCAAGGTTCATCTATTCATGCACATTTTATGTTTAAATGTTTTCATTAAATTCCAATTTGTGTGAAATAGAAACAACAAGAATTTCAAATAGCATTGTTATGGGTTTAGTAGCCCATCTGCCATTCTATCCTCTTTTCCTAACAGTTAGAGAAGAAACAACTGTGAGAATAAACAAAGTGTTTAACACCACCTCTCAATGTTAGAATTCTAACTACGAACTGAACCTTCAGGAAGGAGGGATCTGAATGTTCAGTTTTTACTGTGCTATGTAATCATGATGAGCACTATTAGAGACTGTGATTAGAGGTGAAGCATCATAGCATAAATTCCAGTGATCATCCCATGATTAAACAAATGCTCTATGAGCTATTGTTTTCAGGGGGAGGTTTAATGGTGTGACCAGAAGTCTTCTGGTGCAGGGCAGAGAAAGACCTACTTCATTTCAGATTCTTTCAAAGGAGGTTCTCTTTTCAGCAATGAGTCCCACAAACTCCAGCCCTGTCCCTCAAGAGAGGAGACTGAGGAGCTCTAAGAACACAGACAAGGACAACAGTCTGATTATATACAGAGAAAAGTTCTTTCTGACTCAAGCAGGAAGCCAGCATTTGGCAAATGACATTGGAGGGAAGAAAGTCAGTATGGAACAGTTCAAGACAAAGCTTGAAGGAGCTTTGTTCCCAGGCCTAGTTTATGCCCTTAGACAGATAAAAGCCGAATGGAATGGAGAACTGTGGGGGACCCATGAAAAATAGAATTTGAACAATGAATGAAACAGGGGTCGTTTGCATGCTGGACCAGACACACTGGCTAAGAGGTATTTTCAGGTGCAGCTCACTGGAAGTTGATACCATGCCATTGCTTAATGGTCATAGCTGTGTGTGGTTAGGCTAAGTTGTGTGCTGTGTGCTTAGTTGCTACGTTGTGTCTGACTCTTTATGACCTCACGGACTGTAGCCTGCCAGGCTCCTTTGTCCATGGAGTTTTACAGGCAAGAGTACTGGGGTGGGTTCCCATTTCCTTCTCCAGGGGATCTTCCAGACCCAGGGATCAAACCAAATCTCTTGCATCTCCTGCATTGGCAAGAGGATTTGTTACTACTTCACCACCTGGGAAACCCTATGCTAAGTTAAATGTATTCAAAATGAAAGATATTTTTCCTTTGATAATAAGAGGATGTTAATGTTAATAATTGTTAATAAGAAAGTATTAACACTATGTATAGACTATGTATTCTTAAGTGAGAATATTCTAAACATTCTTTTCCACTGTCTTCAAAATGACTGCACAAAAGAATCTGCCTCCAGTCCCATCACAGATATTGGAGATGACAAACAAAACAAAACAAAACCACTGTATTTATTTAACTTTTATTGGAGTATAGTTGCTTTACAGTGTTGTATTAGTTTCTGCTGTACAGCAAAGTAAATCAACTGTATATATACATATATCCCTTCTTTTTTGGATTTCCTTCTTGTTCAGGTCACCACAGAGCACTGAATACAGTAG
Source organism: Neotragus moschatus (assembly GCA_006410615.1). Classification (NCBI taxonomy): domain Eukaryota; kingdom Metazoa; phylum Chordata; class Mammalia; order Artiodactyla; family Bovidae; genus Neotragus; species Neotragus moschatus. Next base: position 407,924 of record SJYA01000437.1, on the reverse strand, counting down.
GTTCTCATTAGTTATCTATTTTATACATAGTAGGGTATATATGGAGAAGGCTATGGCACCCCACTCCAGTGTTCTTTCGTGGAGAATCCCAGGGGCAGTGGAGCCTGGTGGGCTGCTGTCTACGGTGTCACACAGAGTTGGACACGACTGAAGCGACTTAGCAGCAGCAGCAGCAGCAGCAGGGTATATATCGGAGAAGACAATGGCAACTCACTACAGTACTCTCCTGGAAAATCCCATGGACGGAGGAGCCTGGTGGGCTCCTCCATGGGGAGGAGCATAGGGAGTCAGACATGACTGAAGCAGCTTAGCAGCAGTAGCAGCAGCAGGGTATACATGCCAATCCCAACCTCCCAGTTCATCCCACCACCCTTCCCCACTTTGTATCCATACATTTGTTTTCCATGTGTCTGTCTCTATTTCTTCTTTGTAAATAAGTTAATCTGAGACATTTTTCTAGATTCCATATATAAGTAATATTATATGATGCTTTATTGCCTCTTTTTGACTTACTTCACTCTATATGACAGTAGATCCACATCTCTGGAAATAGCCCAAATTTGTTCGTTTATCTGGTTAAGTAATACTCCATTGTATATATGTACACCACATCTTATTTAGCCATTCCACTGTGGATGAACATTTAGGCTATTTTCATGTCTTAACTATTGTAAATAGTACTGCAATGAATATTGGGGTACAAGTATCTTTTCAAATTATGGTTTTCTTTTGGTATATACCTATGAGTAGGATTTCTGGGTCATATGTAGTTCTATTTTTAGTCTTTTAAGGAACTTTTATGTTGTTCTTCATAGTAGCTGATCAATTTACACTCCCACCAATACCCTCTCCAGTATTTATTGTTTGTAGATTTTTGATGATGGCCATTCTAACTAGTGTGAGGTGATACCTCATTGTAGTTTTGATTTGCATTTCTCTAGTGATTAGTGATAATGAGCATCTTTTCTTGTCTTTATTGCCAATCTGTATGTCTTCAGCCTAAAATAGGCTGAAGACTAATTTTTTCTATTGGATTACTCATTTTTAAAGTATTGAATTGCATGAGCTGTCTGTATATTTTGGAGGCTAACCCCATGTCAGTTGTTTCATTTGCAATTATTTCCTCCCATTCTGATGGTTGTCTTTTTGTCTTATGATTCCTTTGCCAGGCAAAGCTGTAAGTTTAGTTAGTTCCCATTTGTAAGTTTTGGTTTTATTTTCATCACTCTAGAAGGTGGTCAGAATTGATCTGGCTGCAGTTTATGCAATGTTCTTGTTTTGGAGTCTTATAGTATCTGGTATTATAGTTAGGTCTTTAATCCATTTTGAGTTTATTTTTGTGTATGGTGTTATGGAGTATTCTAGTTTCGTTCTTTTCATGTGACTTTCCAGGTTTAATCACCACTAGTTATTGAAGAAGCTATGCTTACTCCATTATATATTCTTGCCTATTTTGTCATAGCTTAGGTGCCATAGGTGTATGGGTTTGTCTCTGGGCTTTCCATCCTGTTCCACTGATCCATATTTCTGTTTTTGTGTCTGTACCATACTGTCTTAATTACTGTAGCTTGGTAGTGTAGTCTAAAGTCAGGGAGCTTGATTCCTTTGTTTTTCTTTCTTAAGATTGTTTTGGCTATCTGGGTCTTTTGTGTTTTCATGCAAATTGTAAAGTTTTTTGCTCTAATTTTGTGAAAAGTGACTTTGGTTATTTGATAGGGAATTGCACTGAATCTGTAGCTTGTTTTGAGTAGTATAGTTATTGTCACAATATTGAATCTTCAAATCCAATAACATGTTACTTTCCTCCATCCAGAATGTAGGCATAGAGGGAAAAAGCCTTAACACAGTACAGGCCATATGTAGAAAAAAATTTTTTTAAATAAAGGCCATATATAATAAACTCACAGCAAACATCACTCTCAGTGGTGAAAAACTAGAGCACTTCTTCTAAGATTAGGAAAAGACATGGATGTACACTCTCACCACTGTTGTTAAACATAGTTTTAGAAGTCCTAACCATGGCAGTCAGCAATAAAAAAGAAATAAAGGGAATCCAAATTGAAAAACAAGTAAATCTGTCATTATTTGCTGATGACATGATTCTTTACCTAGAAAATCCTAAAGATACTACCAGAAAACTACTAGAGCTCATCAATGAGTTTGGTAAAGTTGCAGGATTCAAAATTAATGCACAGAAATCTCTTGCATTCCTATACACTAACAATGAGAGATCAGAAAGAGAAATTAAGGAAACAATTCCATTTACTATTTCAATTAGAAAGTAAAATACCTAGAAATAAACCCATCCAATGAGGCAAAAGACAGCTTATACTCAGAAAACTATAAGATACTGATGAAAGAAATCAAAGATGACACAAACAGAGGGTGAGATATAAAATACACATGTATTTAAAAGAGGGTCTTAGATATCTGAATATCTTGTTGTGTAAACAGCATCCCATGAGAAGGCAACATCATGGAATGGGAAACAGTTTGGCCCTAGAGTAAGGCAGAGGCAAATTTTAAAAACTGGCTCTTTTCATTATCCATGATTCTCAGCAAGGTGCTAGGCCTCTCTTGAAAATGAACAGAGATAATTCTGCTGTTTTTGAGCTCTTCAGCACAATCTCAAAAACAGCAGAATGATCTCTGTTCATTTCCAAGCAAACCATTCAATATCACAATAATCCAAGTCTATGCCCCAACCAGTAATGCTGAAGAAGCTGAAGTTGAACAGTTTTATGAAGACTTACAAGACCTTCTAGAACTAACATCCAAAAAGATATCCTTTTCATCACTGAGGTATGGAATGCAAAAGTAGGAAGTCAAGAGATACCTGGAGTAACAGGCAAATTTGGCCTTGGAATACAAAATGAACCAAGGCAAAGGATAACAGTTTGGCCAAGAGGATGCACTGGTCATAGCAAACACCCTCTTCCAACAACACAAAAGAAGACTCTACACACGGACATTACCAGATGGTCAATAGCAAAATCAGACTGATTATATTTTTTGCAGCCAAGATGGAGAAGCTCTATACAGTCAGCAAAAACAAGACCAGGAGCTGACTGTGGCTGAGATCATGAACTCATTGAAAAATTCACACTTAAATTGAAGAAAGTAGGGAAAACCACTAGACCATTCAGGTATGACCTAAATTCAAATCCCTTATGATTATACAGTGGAAGTGACAAATAGATTCGAGGGATTAGATCTGATATACAGAGAGTGCCAGAAGAACTATGGACAGAGGTTGATGACATTCTACAGGAGGCAGTGATCAAGGCCATCCTCAAGAAAAAAGAAATGCAAAAAGGCAAAATGGTTGTCTGAGGAGGCCTTACAAATAGCTGAGAAAAGAAGAGAATCGAAAGGCAAAGGAGAAAAGGAAAGATATATCCATTTGAATGCAGAGTCACAAAGAATAGCAAGGAGAGATGAGAAAACCTTCCAAAATAGAGAAAAACAATAGAATGGGAAAGACTAGAAATCTCTTCAACAAAATTCAAGATACCAAGGGAATATTTCATGCAAAGATGGGCACAATAAAGGACAGAAATTGTATGGGCCTAACAGAAACAGAAGATATTAAAAAGAGGTGGCAAAAATACACAGAAGAACTGTTCAAAAAAGATCTTCATGACCCAGTAACCACAATGGTGTGATCACTCACCTAGAGCCAGACATCCTGAAATGTGAAGTCAAATGTGCATTAGGAAGTATCACTATAAGCAAAGCTAGTGGAAGTGATGGAATTCCAGTTTAGCTATTTCAAATCCTGAAAGATGATGCTGAGAAAGTGCTCCACTCTATATGCCAGCAAATTTGGAAAACTCAGTAGTGGCCATAGGACTGGAAAAGGTCTGTTTTTACTTCAATCCCAAAGAAAAGCAATGCCAAAGAATGCTCAAACTACCACACAATTGGACTCCTCTCACACACTAGCTTCCCCAGTAGCTCAGTTGGTAAAGAATCCACCTGCAATGCAGGAGACCCCAGTTCAATTTCTGGGTTGTGAAAATCTTCTGGAGAAGGGATAGGCTACCCACTCCAGTATGCTTGGGCTTCCCTTGTGGCTCAGCTGGTAAGGAATCCACCTGCAGTGTGGGAGACCTGTGTTCGATCCCTGGGTTAGGAAGATTCCCTGGAGAAGGGAAAGGCTACCCACTCCAGTATTCTGGCCTGGAGAATTCCATGAACTGTATAGTCTATGGGGTCACAAAGAGGCGATACAACTAAGCAACTTTCACTTTCACATGCTAGCAAAGTAATGCTCAAAATTTTCCAAGCCAGGTTTCAACAGTATGTGAACAGTGAACTTCCAGATGGTCTAGCTGGGTTTGGAAAGACAGAGGAACCAGAGATCCAATTTCCAACGTCCATTGGATCATCAAAAAATCAAGAGCATTCCAGAAAAACATTTACTTCTGCTTTATTGACAACATCAAAGCTTTTGCCTGTGTGGATCGCAATAAACTGGAAAATTCTTCAAGAGGTAGGAATACCAGACCACCTTACGTGCCTCCTGAGAAATGTGTATGCAGGTCAAGAAGCAACAGTTCAAACCAGACATGGAACCGACTGGTTCCAAACTGGGGAAGGAGTATGTCAAGGCTGTATATTGTCACCGTGCATATTTAACTTATATACTGATTGAAGTGAAGTGAAGTGAACTCACTCAGTCATGTCCAACTCTTTGTGACCCCATGGACTGTAGCCTACCAGGCTCGTCTGTCCATGGGATTTTCCAGGCAATAGTACTGGTGTGGATTGCCATTTCCTTCTCCAGGGGATCTTCCCAACCTAGGGATCGAAGCCAGGTTTCCCGCATTGTAGACAGACGCTTTACCGTCTGAGTGACCAGGGAAGCATGTGAAATGCCAGGCTGGATGAAATACAAGGTGGAATTAAGATTGCTGAGAGAAATATCAATAACCTTAGATATGCAGGTGATACCACACTTATGGCAGAAAGTGAGGAAGAACTAAAGAGCCTCTTGAAGAAAGTGAAAGAGGAGAATGAAAAAGGTGGCTTAAAACTCAACATTCAAAAAAACTAATCTCATGGCATCTGGTCCCATCACTTCATGGCAAATAAATGGGGAAACAATGGAAACAGTGACAAACTTTATTTTCGGGACTCCAAAATCACTGCAGATGGTGACTGCAGTCATGAAATTAAAAGATGCTGGCTCCTTGGAAGAAAACCTATGACCAACCTAGACAGCATATTGAAAAGCAGAGACATTACTCTGCCAACAAAGGTCCATCATGTCAAAGCTATGTTTTTTTCAGTAGTCATGTACGGATGTGAGAGCTGGACTATAAAGAAAGGAGAAGAATTGATACTTTTGAACTATGGTGTTGGAGAATACGCTTGAGTCCCTTGGACTGCATTGATATCCAACCAGTCCATCCTAAAGGAAATCAGTCCTGAATATTCATTGGAAGGACTGATGTTGAAGCTGAATCTCCAATAATTTGGCCATCTGATGAGAAGAACTGCATTAGGGTCTTTTCAAATGAGCATGATTGAAGGCAGGAGGAGAAGGGGACAACAGAGAATGAGCTTTTTGAATGGCATCACTGACTCATTGGACATGATTTTGCACAAGGTCCGAGAGTTGCTGATGGACAGGGAAGCCTGGCATGTTGCAGTCCTTGGGTCACAAAGAGTCGCACACGAGTGAGTGACTGAACTGAACTGTGACCTCTCAAGATAACATTTCCTTATCTGCTAAAGGAAATGTACAGATTTCCTCGGACTGTCATAGCAAAGTAGCATGACCTGGGTGGTTTAAAAATACAGAAATTTCTTATCACACAGTTTTAGAGGACAGAAGTCCAAATGTCAACAGGAAAAGTTCCTTCTGAGGACACAGGGATAATCCATTCCAAGCCTGTCTGCTAGCTCCAGTGAGAGCTGGCAGTCCTTCACATTTCTTGGCATGTAACTGCTTCACTCCAATCTCTGCCTCTGTCCTAGCATTACAGTCTCCCTGTGTTTATGTCCAAATTTCTCTCTTCTTAAGGACACCAATCATGCTGGATTAAGGCACACGCTAATGATTTCATCTTAACTTGATTATATTTGTGGGGTCTCCATTTTCAAATGACTTCCCTGGTGGCTCAGAGGGTAAAGCGTCTGCCTACAGCGTAGGAGACCTGGGTTTGATCCCTGGGTTGGGAAGATCCTCCAGAGAAGGAAATGGCAACCCACTCCAGTACTCTTGCCTGGAAAATCCCATGGACAGAGGAGACTGGTAAGCTACAGTCAGTGGGGTCACAAAGAGTCGGACACGACTTAGCAACTTCACCTCTATTTTCAAATAGTCTTCCCAGGGGGCGCTAATGGTAAAATGTTGCTGTTCAGTCGCTCAGCAATGTCTGACTCTATGTGACCCCATGGACTGTAGCACGCCAGGCTTCCCTGTCCTTCACTATCTCCTGGAGTTTACTCAAATTCATATCCTTTAAGTCAATGATGCCATCCAACCATCTCATCCTCTGTCACCTCCTTCTCCTCCTGCCCCAATCTTTCCCAGCATCAGGATCGTTTCCTGCAATGTAGCCAAGGCAGCATACCTAAGAGACGTAGGTTTGATGCCTGGATCAAAAAAGATCCCCTGGAGGAGGGCATAGCAACCCACTCCAGTATTCTTGCCTGGAGATTCCCATGGACAGGAGAGCCCACTGGGCTACAGCCCATAGCATTGCAACGAGTTAGACATGACTAAACCAACTTAGCATGCATGCACACATTTTCAAATAAGGTCATATTCAGAGTATGAGTGTACAGAGTAAGGGGTTCAGTATGGGTTTTAGGGAATGCAATTCAACCTATAACAGTGGGTGAAAATCAAATGCCTTTCTCATAACACCAAGAGATGAATTAAATAAGTTAATAGCACAAAGACCACTGCAAACAGGTTTGTACCCATGGGGGAAAAATCACTTTTTGGGCTCCCCAACATCCATCATGTATGACTTCATAAAAGAATCAGTCTTTGGACCCTGTTGGCATCACTGGTTCTGCTACCATCAACTCTACTTGCTGTCTTGGCAAAATATTATTACCATGAATATTATTTTAATGCTATTTTAACTCTGCTTCTTCTGTGTGGGTGTGTTCAACCCTTTGTAAAGCTTGATGCCTATCCATAAACTTTCTCTCTGTTCTAACTCTTCAAAGTTCTGCTTGGAAGTGGCATCGAGCTGGTATGAACTGGAAATCTGAATGACTCTGTGAACACAAAGACAGATGGCAGAATCCCCATTGGAAAGTGTGGCCAGCACATGGCTGCTATTTGTTTTCACTCTCAAGTAGTCAGCAGACACACTGTGATTATACTGCAGCTGCGGTGAGATTTACTTCCAGAACTTTTCAGTACCACGGGGCAGTGAATAGCAGGCATTACCTGGACAGGTGAATTCCTAAACAGGAATAAGAGAATCTTTTAGTTTTCTGGGAGTAGGATGTAGGCAACAAGGTCTCTCATGAATGAGTAGCCATATTTTAATATGCAAGAGGGACTTGAAAACCAAATTACAGCTTCTCATATAATTTTGACTCAATGTCTTCAGTGCTTTCCTGTCATCTGGAGGCTAATTCCCAAGTTTCTTTATATCTCTTGCAGTCTAGTTCACAATCTGGCCATTTTCACATTAATCTTGCTATTTCTAGCCTCTCATGTCACCAAGTTTTCTACATTTCTGATACACGTACAATTTCCCTGGAATGGAATTTCTACTTACTTCTCTTGCATAATTCCTTAAAACCAGCTCAGGCTTCATCTCTCCCAGGCAGTACTTTTCATGTACCAATCTGGGATCATTGGACATCTATTTTACTATTTCTCAAATTATACAAAGGTTTTTCTATTTTTTTGTCTGTCTGGACAATAGCTTTTTCGAGTCTTTAGGGTCTAAAAAGTAGTTAATAGTCAATAACTGTTAGTTGAATCGAATTTCATAAGAATAAAATTTCTAACGTTTTTCTCTCTCTTCTTATATCACTTGGGAGAAAAATAAGAAAGGTGAGATCCTATGTTGTCCTCTTTCAGAAGAATGAGATATTTTCTTAATAGGACATAAAGCTCCTAAAGAACAAGAGGTAGAATAGACCATATCTGAAAGGTATTCATTTATTCAACAAATATTTACTCATTTTCTTCCATGTAGTAGGCACTGGAGATATAAGATGAAAAAGTTCTTGTCCTGTATTATAAGGGACTCTAAGTAAAAAAAGAATAAAACATATAGAGATAATTTTTGTATGGTGAATAAGAGCATGAAGAAATCACTTCCATGCTGGCATAATCAAAGATTTCCGAAATGTGGGAAGGCAGTCTTGCCTTAAAAATAGCTGAATAAATTTCTGTTTCTACTTTTCATTGTCCATACAATCCATAACCATGTCTAAACTTGTTTTCACCCCTCCTGTTCCACTTAAATGGTTCTGTCAAAATCAACAATGACCTTCATGTTGCCAAGTCCATTGGTTATTTTTCTCTTTTCATCTTATTCAACCTATCAGCAAAATTTGACAAAAAAATCATCTTCTTGATTTTTCTACTATAATTCTGATGACTCTTTACTCCCCTCGTGTCTTCTCCTGCAGATTTTTAGATTACACAATAAGAAGTTAGATTCTTTAGGCCACAGTTACATACATTATTTCAGGTGTTATGATGATTGGAGAAATAAAGAGTTCTTTGTTTTTATATGTTTAACTAAATTAAACTAGCACGATATGCCAACACCTTTAGCGTTTGAATTGTAAGATAAAGAACAATTCTGGGTGAAAGGAAGTGTTTCAGACACAGCTGTAGAGACATGAAAGTGGGCTGGGACTGATTGAAAGAAGGCAGATTTATTGGAAAGTTTTTAAAAGTCTGGTAACACTTGGAAGAGATTACAAATATTTTGGAGATGGAAGACAGCCTCCAGTTAATAGGGCAGATACAATTTGAATTCATTCCAAAGAATTGCTGTACTGATTCAGAATCATCAATGACTTTATTTTGTAGGCATATGTGTGGGTGTTATTTATTGCTGTTAATTGTCATATTAATTACTTTAGAACTTTGGTTGTTATATACACCTTACCTTTGTAACATTTTTTCTGTCATCTATTATACTCCAGAGAAGAGTAATAATTTTAGGTCAGTACACAGACTTTCCTAGCCATTGTGTCTGTCTAGTATTGAATTGGAATCCTCAATTCCTATTGAGTAGGTACTGAGTTTCAGCTTGGCCTTTGAGGTACATTTGCACGTGAATGAGGAGGATACATATATAGGAATTTAGGGGAGGCTATCTACTATGAATGGGATATGGTTGGATCCACCACAGGATAAAATTGTCCTGATCAATTTAGAAGCAAAAGTGAAAGAAAAATCAGAATTTGTAACCAGATGAAATTTGATACTTTGCAGGGTAAAAGGAGGGCTGCTGCAAAAGTGTGTGCCTCACGGCCCTGCATACATGAATGTCTCTATCTCTTATTCATGCTCGTGCATGTCTGTGTTCCTGTCTATATATCATGTGTTTCTGGTGTTTTTATGTTTATGTGAAGAATGAGTGCACTCATCCAGTGAATTCTGGGGCCTCTTTCAGTTCTGGAAACCTAGAGTCCTGTGATTCTGTGTTTTTATCAGAGTTCATAAAGATGTCAGTTTGTATCTGATCTGAATATTCTCTAGGTATTTATTTATAGCACTGCACATGCATATTTGCAATGGAAGTTGGTAGAAAGTCTTTCTGTCACACTTATGATCTAACTGGAGTCAGGCAGGTGAATGTTTGACTTGCTTTCTTGCTTCGGGGTACACGTAAAACTTTGGAAATAGTCATGAATAAAGTTGATGGTGCCTGTGATGATTAATGTGTCAACCTATCTGTGCCACAGGGGGCCCAGATATTTGGTCAAACATTATTCTGGGTGTGTCTGTGAGAGTGGTTTTGGATGAGATGAACATTTGACTTGGTACACTGAGTGAAAGGAGATTGCCTTCTCTGATACGGATGGCCATCATTCAATCCAAGGACTGGGGAGAATAAAAGTGCTAATCCTCCCACGATGAGGACAGAACTCCTCCTGCTTGTTTGCTTGAGCTGGACATTGATCTTCTCCTGCCTTCAAACGGAAACTGAAACATCAGGTCTTCTTGGATCTTGAACTTGTCAACTTTTGGACCAGAACTGTACCACTGACTCTAGGGTCTCCAACTTGCTGCTTATATTTGGGTGCCTCCCTAAATACATGAACCAATTTCTTATTTTATTTGTGTACACGTCCTTGGAAGAAAAGTTATAACCAACCTAGATAGCATATTCAAAAGCAGAGATATTATTTTGCTGACTAAGGTCCATCTAGTCAAGGCTAAGGTTTTTCCAGTAGTCATGTATGGATGTGAGAGTTGGGCTGTAAAGAAGGCTGAGTGCCAAAGAATTGATGCTTTTGAACTGTGGTATTGGAGAAGACTCTTGAGAGTCCCTTGGACTGCGAGGAGATCCAACCAGTCCATTCTGAAGGAGATCGGCCCTGGGATTTTTTTGGAAGGAATGCTGCTGAAGCTGAAGCTCCAGTACTTTGGCCACCTGATGCGAAGAGTTGACTCATTGGAAAAGACTCTGATGCTGGGAGGGATTGGGGGCATGAAGAGAAGGGGACGACAGAGGATGAGATGGCTAAATGACATCACTGACTCGATGAGCGTGAGTCTGAGTGAACTCCGGGAGTTGGTGATGGACAGGGAGGCCTGGTGTGCTGCGATTCATGGAGTCACAAAGAGTCAGACACGACTGAGCTATTGAACTGAATAATCTCCTGATTTTTTTTTTTTTTTTTTGGCTTTGCAGAACTCTGATTAATAAACCACCTAAGCAAACTATCAGGATGGATGTGCTTCTGGAAACTTGCTTATGGATGGGGTTTTATGAATAGCAACAGGGAAAGCTAGACAGAAGAGAAGACCTGAAGTGATTCCCAATCCCCTCACACCTGAAGGGAGACAGTTCACATCAGGAAACACATGCATGGGAACCTTGAAAACATATGTAGGGAGACTGCTGTTAAATTTCTTACACCTAAAAGTAGTTCATGTAGAAGTGAATTATTATTTCCCTGGGATATTCACTTCTTTTACTGCTTACCCCACCTTCTCCTCAAAACATAACTATGTATATAAGCTTCTTATAATTTTAACCTTTCTAACAAAAATGTAAAAGTGTAAAATGATTGGGAATAGGAATAGATTAAGGTATTGTTTAAGGTCTTATAGAAAGTCTTTGTTAGTTTCTAATTTGCTTTGACTTGTGTAACATGTTTGAAGGTAGATTTTTCAATCTCATGAAACAGTATTGGAAAAATTAAAATGTCCCAGTCCTTCTACTTCTTTCATATATTTGCCTGCATTACAACTGCACAGAAGAATTTCATGCTAAAAGCTATATATACCTCATTCTCCAAGGAAACTTGATCCTCTACTAGGACTCTATGACAGGTTTCTGGGCTCCTCTAGCCAGAGATTCCTTGGGATTGTGAAGAAGCCACATAGCTCTCGCAGGAAAGACATTAGAATCTGATTACTAGAAAGTGGTTTAATTTAATTCAACTTTCAGAACTTCTAAGCCTGAGGTAGAATTCCTTGGAAGCTCTTTTTTTGACTTCATCATCCAGATCTAGACCAGCATCAATTCTTTCAGTGATTCTTCTTCACTTAAAAGTGATCCCTTGCCTTCAGGAGGAGATAGCATCTTCTAATGCCTGAATATTTTATGAGTTTATATTTGTTGGTTTTAACTTTTCCTGCTTTATTTTAAAAGGGCAATGGGAAAACTTTGCAAAAGGAGGTGGTCAGGCTTTGAAGCAGAGATCTTAAACTATCAACTTGCCAGTCCAATTGCAAGGCTCTTAAATGAATTGAGATTAATACTTCTCATCCTCACTGCTCTAATATCAGGCTGAGCTTTCCTTTTTTAAATTACATGCTTGGCCTTCAAAGGCATTTGAATTTGCAGACTTTGTGTTAAAAAGCATTATGGGAGTCAGAACAAAAGGAAGGGAAAAAGGGACACCTCTGCAGCGCCGAGTCAAAGAAATAGAAGGAATATATGTCAGCTTCAGTTTTCCATTTGCAGAGATCTTTGGAACCTGTTGTTGGGCACCCAAACTTTCAGGGCTGTATTCCTGAAATTATGTCCCACCATATGTTACTCTCTTTCCGTCCATAAGCATCTCTCCTTTCTTTTCTAAAATGATGACCACTGACTCTTGGAGTTGCTCTCACTTACTCCAAAACAAGGTGAGGAGAAAGAGTCTTCACTTTAACCTTGTCTTGTTATCTTTTAGAAAGGGAGGTGTTCTTATTTTTCACTTGATCTTAGCCAAAAGGCCAAGAAGCAATTGTTCTCATTTTTCAGAGCAAATTGTGTGTGTATGTGTGTGTGTTCATTTCTAATCTCTAGGAGAAAGCACACAGAGGATAATGACAAAATTAGCCAAAATAATATCACAATACTTAAAGAAATCAAATTTTATTTTAATTCTAGTCAGCTTTTTCAGAATCTCCTTCCTATCTACTACTGAAAAATTTAATAATGTAGCTAGAATTGTATTTTATCTGTTTTTAGCTTAAGCTGTGGGGAGTTCAGCTCAAAGTAAAATCAGATTAGAACTACTGCTGACCTGGTGGAGGACTCTACCCCTGACAAAGCTGTTCACTAATTTGTTCTTACACTTGAACCCCTCCAGGTACCCCTCAATCTTCTGAAGAGAGAAAGTCACTTTCTACCCTTGTGTCGAGGGCTCTCCTCTAGGGGATCCTTGATATTCTAAAACCATTTTTGCAGACATTGCCTTCAAACCCTCAGAGATCCCTCAGGACAAAAAAGGCTATTTTCTATCTGGTCTAGAGATTTGTTTCCTGGATCTCAGACTGTCCTGTAGTCACCTTCTTGGAAACCTCAGTAGAGAGCTCCCTTGGCCCAGGCCTTCCAGTGGGTGTCGTCTCACTAGTGGATTGCTGAAGCAGTTTTTGTCTTGCAATATTGTTCATATTTTCTTCACTTTATTTCCACATCTTGTCTTGGCCTCCTCAGAAGTCATTGGGGTCCCCAGCAGCCTGGCCATGTTGCCTCTCACAAGGACTGGAGGGTCTCATCAATGCATCAATTATAGTTTACAGCCCTGTTCTCTGATGGACCATGCCTGATGCTTCTATTTCTACTTTGAAGAAGCATGGGTTTCTTCTACAAGGCAAAAGCAAATGTAGCTGGATATCAAGGAGTGACTTAATCTAACATTTTCTAAGTCATGTTTTATAAAAGCCTGCTAATGCCCCTCAATCAAATAAATTTAAGAAATTGCATATTGTAGCCCTTTAGGAAAACTTGCTATTTGCATAGCATATTGACAATCCTATGAAGTCCTTCAGTAAAGATACTTAATTGATTTTTTATATCAACATATCCCAACTTAATTGATGGTGGAATAGTCATTTTCCCCCAATAAAATCACCTTTTAGCATCTTTTAGTGTCCTGTAGCCTACTGATTAGGAAATATAGATTTAATTATTTCTAGTTCCAGAACTATTGATGCTATTTTCCCAATCAGTGCCCTATCTCTCTGTCCTAGATGACTATTTCCCTCCATCATCTCTCTCCTCAAGCCTCCAGGTGCCCTTCACTCACCTTCCTTACTGAGTGCTGATGACTTGATTATGACTCCACTCTCTAAGAAAATAGAAGCAATCAGAAGAAAACTTCTGTACCCTCTCATCACCAAATTTAGCATGTTACTTGCACCTGTGCCACATACAGGCTCTCATCTATCCTGTTGCAGAAAAGCGATTGCCCACATCCTGATGTGAGGCCAGCATTACTACTAGCACGATGAAGTCCATCCCTTTTTAGCCACTTGAGGATTTTTCCCCTGCAATGATGCCACTTATTTCATGTCACCAATTGCTCACGGTCTACAAGATTATTTCCCAGCATGCAAACATTTTCTACTCTCTCTGATATTAAAAACAGAACTGAACAAGAAACCCTAAATCCCTTTCTTGTTTCCCATATTCTTTCCATTTTCTGTACTCTGGTTTATAGAAAAAGTTCTTGAAGGAGTTTCTGTATTCACTACCTCTCTCTGTCTCCTTTCATTTTCTCTAAAACCCACTCAAGTCAGGATTTTTCCCTCAGGAACTTTTCTTTTTGACAATATGATCCCCATGTTGACAAATCCTCAGTTTCTATTTGCTCATTCCCAGCATTTCACCCAGGTTATCCTTCCCTCCTAGTGGAAATATTTCTTTCATTTTCCCACAACCAGCCTAAGAAGACCTAGACATTTTATTATTCCTGGGACAGCAGATGGTATGAACTTCTTGTTTGCACCAGTTCCGCTTGTCCCAAGTCCCATGGGAGTGTTCACTCAGGGGCCAGCCTGAATGAATGGTGTATATACAGTCACAGTTGATGTTACAGATTCATAATTTTGAGTTTGGAAAACCCCAACCTTTTTAAGTGGTTACTAGAAAACCTACTCAACTTTCGCCCTGAAGAGAGAGGTTCTTTGTTACCCTGATCGGGAAACAAATCTGCCCTCTGCCCAAGAGGGAGCCACTACCTCTAGCTTGCAGGCCACCCTACAAATATCCTTGGAAGTATTTTCAAAGAATATTGTTACAAGTGAAAACATCACGGAGAATTGTTTCTCAGTTGACACTGCTGCAGTCTGGAATCCTCCTCTTTCAGATACTTACATGGCTTTCTCCCTCATTTTATTCAGATCTCTGTTTAAATGTCACCTTTCCTGACCACCCTATCTCTCCCCCATCTCCTTTTCTTTGTGGCCTTGGCTCTTTCTGACATATGAATTTACTGTTGGATTGGCTACCTGCCCTATTAAAATGCAAGCTTCATGGTGTCCAGAAGTTTGTTTATTTACTGTTGATTCCACACCTCCTGGATCAGTAACTGACAGAATAGGTGATCACTAAATAGTTGTTAAGTAAAATGGACATCTGAATAATTCTGTTTAGTAACCCTACCCAGTTTCTCAGTCTTTTAAAATAATTCACTTTGGTGCCATCTCCATGCAAGGAAATAATATTTTAAAAGTTATATTATTTCAATATAAAAAATAAGTAGCTTAACCACAAAGAGCACGTGAATGCACTCAGTTTGCACAAAAGAAAATAATTTGTTAATCTATCCCTCTGTGAATGAATGTTCTCTGGACCTTGCATGACAATAAAGGGAAGTGTACAATACATGTTAGACTGATTGCCAACAAAAGTGGCTAGTGTATTAGAAAGCCTTAAATCTCTAAGAAAAGCTTCATTTATCAGGAAAATTTACTGACATGAAATATAACTTTATGTGATTATCTTGGTTAATTAATGAGCTGTTCTTTATTGAATTATTTGGTTCAGTCCTTGACAGAACATGCTAAAAATAAACAGAATGCCTTTGCTCTAATCTAGCTTTGCAGCTAAGTTAAAAAAAATGCACATAAAATTGATTCACATAATTTCCACTGAGGGCTGATATGCATAGAAGCTATGTGTCCTACCCACAGGATCCTTAGCAAGCATCTTTTTTTTTTTTTTTAAGTCTATGTCCTTCTGCATGATTTATTTTAAGACCCAGGTTCCAGTCCCCCTCAGATGCTTTGTCAGTTGACCTATGTTGCTTTAACTGATTTTTCACCTGCCACTCAGCAGTCATTGCATCCCAAGACCAGATCTCACCTGCCTTCTAAATTCCTAAGCTTATTAAGTTTTTTTTTTTTTTTTCTCTTTTCCAGTTGAGTTAGCTAGGTGTGAAGCTGATGAGCTTAAACCCACTGTACACTAATTCTTCACTGGATTAGGAGCTCAGGAATGAAGGATACTTTATCAGCAGCAAGCCAGGAAGCAGAGCACCAGGGCTCTTGCCTGCATTGCTGATTGAATTGTCTATGTGCCTGGACAGCAGGCAGGCCGATTTCAGGCCACCATATGGGTGTGAGGCCTGGCTGTGTTCTTCTCCCAGACTTTCCTCTGGGTGCTAATTGCTTTAGTGAGAGAGACTATGCAAAGCAATTAAACAGCCCCTTTCTCCCACAGTCCTAGTTCTCAGAAGCTAGGGGCTGGAGAGGGCTCCTGCTCTCCCAGTAGGTTGCAAATTGCTCAGAGTGAATAAATACATTTGTTCACTTTTCAAACTGTGACCAGCCACCTGGTCTCTTGTGCTGCTCTCAGAGCAGAGAAGGCAGATGACGGGCTCCTCGTTGCTGAACTCCAGCCTATAAAAATGCTTCACCGAGCTCTGAGCTATTTTTGCAAGGACATCTGTTGCCAAAAAAGAATTTTAATTAAGCAAAAACACATCTCTGTTTTGTCCATGGCAAGGAGGCTTGTGAAAGCTTTCTTGTCTCAGATGAATGCTAAATCTGGAGAAATGGAAGCCTTAAGGTATTTTGCTGCTCAATTTGAGGGACACAACAGATTTTCCATGGGAAGGAAATTATTGGAAGTGCGTGTTTGTGCTTTTCAAAATAAGTCTCAGCCTGCATTAATAATTAATTGTACGTAATATAATCTGACATGTTAGCCCATGGTTTGATAAAGTCGAAAGCTATTTCCACAAGGCAACTTGCCAGTTCTTTTACGCTCGTCCAATCTTCTTCCCAGGTGATATTCATCATTTTAACATCAAGCTTCCAGAATACCACATTAACACATAAATTAGAGGACCTGATGTTGTGCTGGCTGTTATAACTAGTCCAGATAAAACTGTCCAATCAGGAAGGAGAAAAAAAAAGTAAAATGATCAACAGAATTAGAAATCAGGTTGTAGACATTAATACTGCATAAGTTGGTTAAGATGTGATGGGGGAGGGAAGGCAGCCCTTCTCTAGTTTTCATAAATGAAATTATACTGAGTATTTTTTTCCTCTTCAAATATCGACATAATGGCAGATACAAATCCTTCAAATATGAAACTGATTCTGTAACCATATACCTTCAAATCCCTTAAGTGCCTTTGGGGGCACCCTCTCTGGCAGCACAAGCATATTAGACAGGCTGATTATAAGAAGGGCATTTTCAAGTAGCAGGTACCAAGGAGGATTTCTGGGTGGTGTTGGGGGATGAATTTCCTGATAATATTAATCATTTTTGGCCACTTCTATTATTGGTCAGGATTACTCATTTACCCTCTTGGAGGGTGGAGAGAGAAAATCATCTAGGTGAAGGTAGTCAGGAGCTCATATTTCTACACAAGAGGATCTTTGCAGACAGGAATCTAACCTTTATATTAAGAACTGAAATACAGAATCTCATAATGGACATCACATTTAGAATGTTCCTCTCTATTCTGGAAACTTTCTGACAATTCAAAAGTCACTTCTGGGGATTTATCCTTCGTTGATAGGAGAGGGAGTGTAAGATTAACCCTCTCCTATCCCTTCTTCTCAACCATGTTATGTAGATCTTTCCCACTGTATTTCAGTGTTCCTGTGTTCCAGCATACTATTTTGTATTGTATTTTGTATTGTTTTCATTCATTTTTTTGTCATTGTTCTTTTGTTTCTAAATTTTCTTTTTCCAATAATAGTGACTGTTTGTGATTACTAGGGTTGCCCCATCCTGTAGCTCTTAACAAGATTAATTACTCTAATTAATAGATGATATTAAAAATAAATAAAAAATGGATCTGTCAGGTCCCAGTCCCTGTACCTAAGTGTTTATAGGATTTTTAGAAACACATGTGTATCTATATATCTATCTATACATAAGCTTATCCGTGTGTGCATGCTAGGTTGCTTCAGTCATGTCTGACTGTTTGCAACTCTGTGGACCATAGTCTACTAGGCTTCTTTGTCAATGGGATTCTTGAGGCAAGAACACTACAGTGGGTTTCCATGCTCTCTTCCAGGTGATCTTCCCGACCCAGGGATTGAACCCATATCTCTTATGTCTCCTGCATTGGCAAGTGGACTCTTTACCACTAGCACCACCTGGGAAGTCCCCCCCTCCCCACCCCCTGCCACACCTATGTTGCTCACTAATTCTTTCAACATGCTCATTTTGTAATGATTTGTCTCTGGGTAGTGGTACTAAGTGATAGCTTCTTTTGTATATGTAATCTAAATTTGGCTTTCAACTTAGTTTTCTTTGGGTTCTAGGCTTGCCATTTCCTTGTTTTAATTAGTGAACACATTTTTGGTGTCAGTGAGAGAATCCAGTGAAAAGCAGATTAAGAAGAAAAGGAAATGTATTAGTTGGTAATATTGCCAAGTTCCAGGCTAAAGATTTCAGAAACTGCCAGAGCCAAGGCCTCCATCAATGTCACTGGAACCCAGTCTGTTCTTCTACATGCTTTCCTCTACAGTGCCTTGTTTTCTCAGACAGGTGTTTCTATACAATGCATCTCCTGCCTCAGCTTACTTTTGAAGAGCTTTGTTTCCAGTGATTCTAGCAAAGGGCTAGACTCTCAGCACCATAATCAGGGCACAAATTGATGTGTACTGCCTACATTTGTATCCTGACTCTACCACCTACAAGCTTTTGACATCTGGAAGGACACTAATACTTTGTCCTTAAGTTTCCACATCTGCAAATTGAAGATAATAATAGTATTCAATTGTAGGTGTGTTGAGAGTATTAAAAAAGTTTAATATATATGCCAAGCACATGACAAGTTTTAACAATTGATAGTAATAAATGTTAATTATAATTATGAATAATGCCATCCATAAAGCTTATTACTGTGGCCAGGGCATAAAATACATTCACTGGACTGACCTGAGTCATGTATCTTCTCTAGAGATTGGGATGAGATCTTCTCCCACTTAAACCATGAAGATTTATAATGAGATAAGGGTAATTTGGGTGTCTCTTATAAGACAAGGTAAGGGATGCCAAGAATCTTAGTAATTTATACAACTAGCTTAAGTACTCTGCAATATTGGTTTTGTTTGGAAAATAACCAAGCAAAATGGTGGAGGAAAATTTGTTTTTGAAATAAGAAAGCACAATGAAAATGTGGTTGTGTCAATGACTTCATAGTTGTGAATCCTAAAATCACAGCAGAAATGGTCCCTCTTTTGCACTTCACCATATTATTGAGAACACAGGTATTTAGGTACTACAAAGAAACAACATGGGTTCAATAAAAAACAAGGGCAAAAGAGAAATGTATAATTATGGCCAGGTTGGCAATTATTAAGAAATCAGAGTACCTAGTTGTAATCATGAAAGTTTTATTAAAAGAAATCATTTTCTGATGGAGGTCTGAAGCCACAGTATAAAGCAATATTAAACTACTAAGTCCCCCACAAATAATTTTTCTATGTCTCCATAATATTCAGCTCAAGAGATCTATCATTGAATTGAATCCAAATTAAAGAAACAATTCAACCACTTACCTAACCATCAAAACCCTACCTGGCTTATGCATTGTGGGCACTTCCCTCAGCTAAGTCACAGAATTTAGCCTTGCCACTCTCTTAAGGAGTGATCCCAAGACCACATCAATCCTTTATTTGATCTGCTTTACCGCTTACTTTCTTTGGGGTCATTTGGCAAAGACAGTCGGTAGTAATTGTATAAATTTGCAGCTGCCTGAGGTGCCCATAACTGTTGGACAAACAAGCTGACCAAAAGACTTAAGAAGCTGGGTAATGAGCTGTCCAGAGGGAGCTTGGAAAAGCTATAACATGATTCTGATAGTCTAAAGGACATATGTAAGTCTAGAGCAATATCTGAGAAGTTGTTAGTCTCCCACCTCTGACTGACCTAGAGGTGCCTCAGAAGCAGGAAATGAAAGTTAAGGCAGAGTTAGACACTGTCTCCTGGAATATTAGAAGCATATCTCAACACACCCATGTGCCACCTCTTGATCCAAAGCATTTAAAAATACTGTCAAATAATTAGCTGACCAGTAAGCAAACCACAGAAACTTCAATGGCCCCACATGTTAAAGATTTCAAAGAACTAGTTGAGAAAAGTTAGTATGCAAAACAATAGCAACTACAACAGCAATAAGGAAAAAAATTCTGGTAGGATTGATCTAATATAGAGTTGTCACCTTATATTATTTCTAATGTCCAGTTTTTAATCAGAAATTATCATTCATGTGGAGAACTAAGAAATTATAGCCCATCCATACACAGGGAGGAAAAAAAAGCAGCCAATAGAGAATGTCTCCAAGGAAGTCTTGACATTAGATTTATCAGAAAAAAAAGTGATTTAAATCAACTACTATATGCTCAAATAATTAAAAGAACCATGTATAAATAACTAAAGCAAAGAAGGGAAGTATGAGAATAACATCTTGCCAGTAGAGAATATCATAAAGAAAAATTATTTTTTAAAAATTCTACATTTGAAAAGTAGTGCAACAATTGAAAGAAAAAAAAAATCACTGGAAGAGCTCACCAGTGATTTAAACTAACTAAAAACCTTAATCTGCACAACAAAGAAGTTCAACAAACTCCAGTCCAAGGAGGATAAACTTTAAAAAAAAAACAAAACTTGACACTTAGACATAAAGTCATCAAAATTCAAAGACAAAGAGAATTTTGAAAGCAGTAAGAGAGAAGGAACTTACATGTACATAGTATCTCAGTAAAGCTAATAGTTAATTTCTTATAGACAACCTTGGAGGCCATATGGCAGTGAAGTGATATAATCAAAGTGCTAAAAGGGAAAAACTGTCAACCAAGAATTCTGTATCCAACAAAACTATCCTTCAAAAACTTGGGAGAAATTAAGTCATCCCCAGATAAGCAAACTTTGAGAGAATTTCTGTTTAGATGATATGACCTACAAGAAATTCCTTCAGGCTGAAGTGAAAGGACACCCAAGTATCTCAAATCTACTTGAAGAAATAAAGAACACCAGGAAGTGTAACTCTGAGAAATATAAAAGACAACATAAGTGTATTTTTCTTCTCTAATCTTATTTTATAATATTCACATAAAAATTTACTATAGAACATTATTGATGGGCTTATGATGAATAAAGGTCTTGTTTGTCTAATAATAATAACAGCAAAGATTTTTGTATACTTAAATTGATACTAATATAGCTAAACTGTTCTAAATTAGGATGTCATTGGTAATACCCAGGGAAATCACTAAAAAAATAGCTTATATATATATATGGTAAAATAAATTATACAGGAATTAAAATGGTACATTAGAAATATTTATCTGATATAAAATAAGGCAATAGTGAATAAATAAACCAATAAACAAAATGAGGCATAGAAAACAAGATGTCACCTGCAAATTTTTCTTTATCAGCAATGAAAGAAAATGAAAGTGGGTTACATATTGCAATTACAAGTCAGAGACTAGAAGAATGGATAAAAACACATTATTTAACTCTGTTCTGTCTACAAGAGACAATTTAGATTCAAAGAAAAACAAATTGAAAATGAAAGGATTGATAAAAAGATATACCACTCAAAAAGAGCTATATTAAGATCAGACAAAATAGAACTTGTGACTGAAATTATTTGAAACGGTGAAAAACATAATGAAGAAAGTTAATCCATTTGGGGANTACAAGTCAGAGACTAGAAGAATGGATAAAAACACATTATTTAACTCTGTTCTGTCTACAAGAGACAATTTAGATTCAAAGAAAAACAAATTGAAAATGAAAGGATTGATAAAAAGATATACCACTCAAAAAGAGCTATATTAAGATCAGACAAAATAGAACTTGTGACTGAAATTATTTGAAACGGTGAAAAACATAATGAAGAAAGTTAATCCATTTGGGGAAAAAGTCACAATTATAAAACTACATACACTTAACAGCAGAACCACAAAATACACAAAGCAAAACTGATACAACTGAAAGGAGAAAGGGATCATTCAACAGTAACTTCTGAAGACTTCGATACCTCAATTTCAGTAGATTGAAGAGCAAATAAAACAATGCTTGATATCATTAGTCATTAGGCAAATAAAAACCACAAAACCATATTGAGGAAGAATTCTAGGAAGTTTTTTGAGCATAAGCACCAGGAATCCATCTCACAACTTAGACAAGAATTGTACTGACAGNAGAGATTAAAAAACATAAAAAGGAACCAAGAAAGACATTGCGGATATGATAAGTTACAATAACTGAAATGAAGAAGCCACTACCAAGATTCAAAAACATATTTGAGTAGATAGAAGGAAGAAAAAGAGAACTTGAACATAAGGCAGTTGAAATTGCTGAGTCTAAGGAATAGAAAAAAAAGAGATTGAAGTAAAATTAGAGGAGC
Organism: Neotragus moschatus; assembly: GCA_006410615.1. Classification (NCBI taxonomy): domain Eukaryota; kingdom Metazoa; phylum Chordata; class Mammalia; order Artiodactyla; family Bovidae; genus Neotragus; species Neotragus moschatus. Next base: position 385,649 of record SJYA01000437.1, on the reverse strand, counting down.
CTGAGGGATCTGTGAGATGCCATCAAATCAAGTAACATACCTATTGTGAAAGTTCCAGAAAGAGAAGAGAGAAAGAGAGAAATTATTTGAAGAGATAATTCCTGAGAATTTCCCATGTTTTGTGAAATACATGGATATAGGCATCCAAGAGGCTCAACCAACTTCAGACTTGACAAACTCAAAAAGATTCCTTCCAGAACAAAACTTTGAGAGCCAGAGAGAGAGAATTTTGAAAGCAGCAAGAGACAAGTGAGTTGTCACACTCAAACGATTCCTAGTAAGATTATTAGCAGATTTCTCATTAGGAACTTGAAGGGCAAAAGGAAATGGGTTGACATATTCAAAATGCTGAAGAAAGAATTTTATCAACCAAAAATCCTGTANACAAAACTTTGAGAGCCAGAGAAAGAGAATTTTGAAAGCAGCAAGAGACAAGTGAGTTGTCACACTCAAACGATTCCTAGTAAGATTATTAGCAGATTTCTCATTAGGAACTTGAAGGGCAAAAGGAAATGGGTTGACATATTCAAAATGCTGAAGAAAGAATTTTATCAACCAAAAATCCTGTATCTGGAAAACTGTCATTCAACATGAGGGTGAAGTTAAGACAGCCCCAGATAAACAAGAATTGAGGGTAATTACAATAGTTACTTTTAGACCTACCCTACAGGAAATGCTAAAGGGAATCCTTCAAATTGAAATAAAAGGACATTAGGCTATAATTTGAAGCCATAAGAAGAAATGAAGATCTTTGCTAAAGGTAGATACACAAACAATCATATTATGATTTGAATGTTTGTGCCCCACCACCCTGAATTCACATGTTGAAATTCTAATACCTAATGTGATATTAATAGTATTAGAAAGTTGGGCCTTTGGGTAGTGATTTGGTCATCAGGGCAGAGCCCTCATAATGAAATTAACACCCTTATGAAAGAGGCCTGAGAGATCTCTCATCCCTTCTACAATATGAGGTCACAGTGAGAAGACCCTATGAACCAGGAAAAAGGCCTTCAACAGAATGTGACCATGAAGTCACCTTGATCTTAGGCTTCCAATTTTCAGAAATGAGAGAAGTAAATTCTATTATTTATATGCTGTCTAGTCTGTGGCATTTTGTTGTAGCAGTCAGAATGGATTAAGACAAATTATAGAAGTTAGTTTTATTGTAACTTTGGTTTGTAATTCCATTTTTTTTGTCATGATTTGAGACCAATTCATATAAAAACAATCCTTAGTCTATGCTCCAGACATAGGTATAATTCTGTGACATCAAAAACTTAAAGGAGCAGGGAAGTAGCTGTACAGGAGTAGAGGATTTTTTTCATACTGTCATTAAGTTGGTACCATTGTAAATTTGACTGTTGTAACTTAAAGATGTTAAATGTAATTCCCATGGTAACCATACACATACACACAAGCTCAGCTAGAGGAGTCAAGTGTAGAGAGATAGAATGGGTAGAGTTTTAGTTTTGCAAGATGAAAATTTTTCTGGGGATGGATAGTGGTGATGATTACACAACAATATGAATGTATTTAATGCCTCTGAACTATACATTCAAAAGTGGTAAAAATGATGTTATATGTTTATGTATATTTTATCACAATTTAAAAAGCACAAAAATGCATCAAGGTATTCATAATTACTAGGATAGATAAAATGAAAAAGACAGTGTGTTCATAAGGATGCAGAGAAGTTGAATCCTTCTTACATTCTTGGTGGACTTATAAGATGGTTTAATCACTTTGGGAAGGGCTTCCCTTGTGGCTCAGCTGATGAAGAATCCGCCTGCAATGTAGGAGACCTGGGTTTAACCCCTAAGTTGGGAAGGTCTCCTGAAGAAGGGAAAGGCTACCCACTCCAGTATTCTGGCCTGGAGAATTCCATGGAGTTACAGTCCATGGGGCTCACGGGGTATATAGTCCATGAGGTCTTCGGACACAACCGAGCGACTTTCACACTCACTCAACGACTTTAGGAAACAATTTGTTCCCTCAAAATGTCAAACATAAAATTACCATATGATATAGAAATTCCATAATTTTTAATTATATAATCAACAGAATTGAAGACAATGTCCAAAAGCCTGTCATGGTTGTTCAGAATAACATTAGTCATAATAGTCAAATAATGGAAATGACCCAAATGTACATCAGCTGACAAAATTGATAAACTGTACGTGGTACATCCATAAAACATATTATTACTCAGCCATAAAAATGAATGGCATACTGATACATGCTATAGTAAGGATGAACCTTGAAAGCATTATGCTAAGGCAAAGAAAGACTATATTATATGATTCTATTTATATGAAATGTTCAGAATAATAAATTTTATAAAAATAGGAGGTAAACTATTGGTTGTGGGGGTTTCTGAAGAAAAAAGTGGGGAGTAATTCTAATAAACAGGGGTTTCTTCTTGTGGTGATGAAAATTTTCCAAATTTAGATAGTGCTAATCATTGCACTTGTGGCTCAGCTGGTAAAGAATCCACTTGCAATGTGGGAGAGCTGGGTTTGATCCCTGGGTTGGGAAGATCCCCTGGAGAAGGGAACGGCTGGCTACCCATTATAATATTCTGGCCTAGAGAATTCCATGGACTGTATCATCCATGGGGTCACAAAGAGTCAGACACGTCGAGCGAGTTTCATTTTCAGTCATTGCACTACTTTGTGGATATACTAAAAAAAGTTTAATTTTACACTGAAATAGTGTAATTTTTATGGTTTGTGAATTATATCTCAATAAAGCTGCTATTAAGAAAAGATTCACAGAAGACAGAGAATTTCGCTGTTAGTTCTTATAATGAGGCAACCTTGGCTGATGAAACAACCTGTGATGTCTATAACCTAGTAAACCGTGGTATTTATTTTCCATTATGAAAATGATTATAGTTACAATAGAGTAATTCCATAAAGTATTACAATAGTTTCTCCTTTTTCCCCCTGGATGTGTTTCACTGATGGTTCTTATTGTGTAAGCGAGTACAGATTTTCTTAAGTTACACAATGAACCCTTTCAGCCATATCTGAAACAGGGCTTGTCAGGGGCAGAAATGAAAATGTAGGCTTATCATGGTGAATTACCAAACTGACTCAGGTACACCTCTTTTTTGATATCTATTCCCTTACACACTCATTTCTCAATAAGCATTTTCAGAGTTGAGAGAGTTCTCTGAACCAGGCCAAGTCCTTGCTGCTCAGAGAAAACATCTTAAATTCTCCTTCTATTTTTCCTGGCATCTTAGTATGATTCCTATCTTGGGGAGTATAATATTGTGTGTGCCAGTTCCTAACAACTTTTAAAGTATTGAGGAGAAGTAAAGGTCTTGCCAAGAGAATCTGCAAGTGTAGTATTGGACCCTGAAAGATACTAGGGTGGGTTCAGTGAAAAGGTAAGTCGAGACCTATACATAGTCCTCCTTGCCATGAGCCTAGAAGTGGACCACACACTTCTCTGTCTTTTCTCCTTGGTGATACTGTGCTTCCCACACATAGTCGGCATGTATTTGAGCAGCATGAAGATACAAGTTTATTTGAAAGTCATTTGGACACTATTTCAATTTGCAGTTTTGTTACAAGTGTATGTTTGTCTTATAACTTTATAAATTTTTTCTTAAACATTTCTTAATCCACTGTTCAGGTAAAAAATGGAAACAATAGTGAAGTTGTTCCAGAGTTTTGTTTATAATAATTTTATGAGCATAAAGTTTCTTTCAAACTGATGCCCATTTCCTGATTTTCTTAAAAAGTACTTCTGTGTCTTTTAAAATAAATAACTGACATTCGAATTCAGAGGGCTGGATAGAGTTGAGCCATTATAGAGTTTGTATGTACTGTCTCATCACTGTGATAAAAATTCTGCCATTAATTTCCTTGTGAGGTTAGAGCCAATAATGTAAGGTTCCAAATAATTATAATTATATCCAGAGTTAAAGAGCTTAAGCCCTAGACTTCTACTTACTGAGTTTCTACTACTAGGGTTCTTGAAAGGTAACATATACATATAAGATCTTGAAGGCTGACATTGCCAGGCCAATAGCAGCAGGTAAATATAAGCAGCCATAGTATAAGCATAGGTGAATGAGTATGGATTAGAAAGGTATGCAAGAGGAAGGGCTGAAGCTAAATTATACATAATCTTGTGTATGGTCAGGAATCCGTGAGAAGAGATCTCAGGACAGAAACATGAATTGACTAATAGAAAGCCAGGATGAACTCTATGCAGTTCTGGGGGAGAATAGCCTAAGGGCAGGAAAATAGATGTGAAGTTGCAATGTAATCAAGAGTTAACTTCAGGTAAACCTAGATCAAAATATAGGCATGGTTGTTATAGGTCAGCAAAGCCTGGAAACCGATTCTGAGAAGGCAGATAGAACACATAACATAAAGGGATAACTGGTTAACTCCACTGAGATCTATCCCTGTTTCAGTGGGAATCTATGAGATTGAGGGTGAGAATCAGGCTGTTATTTCCTTCAGTATTACCATCATCAGCATCATTGTCACTGCCATCACCAGAATCTCTGCTATTTATCCGTGGCCTCTTTACACTCCAGGAACTAAGAATTTACATGCATTGTTTAATTCTTTTAACAGTTATATCCTCTTAATTTGGAGCTTCTCAGGTGGTGCCAGTGGTAAAGAACCTGCCTACCAAAGCAGGAGATATAAGAAACGTGGAGTTTGATTCCCAGGTTGGGAAGATCCTCTGGAGAAGGGCACAGCCGCCCACTCCAATGTTCTTATCTCGGGAATCCCATGGACAAAGGAGCCTGGCAGGCTACAGTACATGAGGTCACAAAGGGTTGGACACAACTGAAGCAAGTTAGCACACAGGCACACGTTCTTAATTTTATTATTTCATTTTCATATTAACAACAATAGCAAAACAACTAATGCTTAGAAAAGGTAGATCCCTTGCTCAAAGGCATATGGGCAGTAAATAAAGAAAGCTGGCATTCAAGATCTACTCTAGAGTCTGGGTTTTTAAAAACCACTCTTTGTCTCCAGGACAGAGGAGCCTGGTGGGCTACAGTCCATGGGGGTCACAACGAGCTGGACACGACAGAGCGACTAACACACTTTCTGTCTCTAATAACATCTCTTTCCCATTAATATGAGAATGGACCAGACGCAGTGGGAGCTGCATAAAATTTTATCTTACCCTTGTCTCAGGTTAGTCATGGAGTGTGATTTATAGGCGAAGGAGTAGAGTTTCAGAGAAGAACTGACCCACTATAACAGGCAAACAGAGCTTGTGCTGTTCATTAGATGTTATAGCCAGACACTTGTTTCTATAGTCTGAGTCTGTGTATGTGGAGAGGGGCAAGTATTTTTAACTATGTCTCAAGCTCAGAGGGTGGAACTAGTAGGGTCCTCAGAGATTTCCTAGCCCAACTATCTTGCTCTACTAGATGACCTCCAAACTTAATTCCATCGGCAAACAGAAGCCTCTGCCAGCCTTTCCTAACCCCAAAGCCCATAGGCCTAGAGAGTTTCTCTTTCTTAGGAGATCCATGACTTTTCCCCTGTGGCTATAAGAGCACTGGCTGGATTTTGTTATGAGTTTTTTTTTTGTTGTTTTGTTTTTTCTTTACATTTTTTTATTATTATTTTTTAGTTTGTTTTGCTTTACAATACTACAATACTGTATTCATTTTGCCATACATTGACATAAATCAGCCACAGGTGAACCTGAGTTCCCAATCCCCCCCCCACCCCCGTTATG
>SJYA01000437.1:318290-371876 GCA_006410615.1 Neotragus moschatus | reverse complement strand
TGACTCATTGGTAAAGACCCTGATGCTGGAAAAGATTGAAGGCAGGAGAAGAGGATGACAGAGAATGAGATGGTTGGATGGCATTGCAGACTCAATGGACATGAGTTTGAGTAAACTCCAGGAGTTGGTGATAGAGAGAGAGGCTTGGTGTGCTGCAGTCCATGGGTTTGCAAGAGTTGGACACAACTGAGCAACTGAAGTGAACTGAACTGAATGTATTCCTGAGACAGGAAACAGTTTCCCTTAGCTATTGCTATGACCAGGTAAATCAGGTTCTGAGTTGGTCATGATGTTCACTGGGGACATGGCTGAGGGGCATCTATGACTTCTTCAAACAGTAGCTTAGCAGTTGTAGATATGGAAAATTTTAAATCATATTCTCTAATGCTTGGAAAATAATAAATAGCTCTTAATTCATGGAGATAATAGATTTAAGAAATGACATAAAAATTTATTTCTTGTCCATGCTACTAAAATTTAATGCATACTTTGTGCTCAGTGTTATAGCAGTTTGTGTCTGTCGTTTCATTGGTCCTTAGATCAACCCAATAAAAATAAAAGAAAATAAATATGGTAGCATATTATTAGGTTTATTTTTTCATATGATCGATGTACTGCTCAGAGAGATTTTATTATTTATTTTATACCATAAATTGACTTAGGTTAATGGTAAGTAGAATGCAGGAATTAAGTCAATAGGAACAATTAGAAGGCTACAGTCACAGTCTAGATGAGACATAATGGAGGCTTAGACCTAGGTGGAAATGCTGGAGTTGGTGGCATATTGTCAGATCCTGGATACAGTTGAAAGTATATCTGACAGAATGAACGTGGGTAAGGATAGAAGCCAAAGAGTCAAGGAGGAAATGAAATTTGTTGGCCTGAGGAAATAAGACAGTTGAAATTGCCACAAAGTGTGAAAGGCTGACAGGGAAGCAAGTTTAGAAAGTGAGAACAAGAGTTCAGTTTTGGACCTGTTAAGTTTGAGATATTGTAGGAAACATCCAAATGGAGATGTCAGGTAAATAGTCTGAAATTCAGGACAGACCTCTTTGGAGATAGAAACTTAGTATTCTGGCCCATAGATTTTTTAAAACATATAAGTATAATCGATTTACAATCTCTTGTCAGTTTCAGATGTGTAGAAAATTGATTCAGTTATATATATATATACATATATATATATGCGTGTGTATACATATATGTATATATATATTTTGGGGTTCTTTTCTATTATAGGTTATTACACGATACTGAATATAGTTCTCTGCACTATATAGTATGCCTTTGTTGTTTACCTATTCTTTATGTAGTAGTGTGTTCATCCCAAACTCCTAATTTATCCCTCCCCTTTGGCAACCATAATTTTGTTGTCTATGTCTGTCAGTCTGTTTCTGTTACGTAAATAAATTCATTTGTGCCATTTTTAAGATTATACGTACAAGTGATATCATATGATATTTGCCTTTCCCTGTCTGACTTACTTCACTTAGTGTGATAATCTCTAGATCCAACCATGTTTCTGCATATGGCATTATTCATTCTTTTCTATGGCTGAGTAATAGATATTTTTAAAGATACAAGACTTAAGATATTATCTTAAGCATGAATGTAAATACAAGAAAAAAGAAGACCAAAGACAAAGTCTTAGATGGGCCACACCTCTTATAAATTGGGAAGGAAGAGGCAGTGTTAGCAAAGGACAATGAGAAAACACATCCAGTGGAACAAGGGGGAAGAAAAGGATTGTGGTGGCCTGGAAGCCAAGTGCAAAAGCGCATTAAATAGAAGAGAGGGGTTCTTCACTATTGATTCAGTGGTAAAAAATCCTCTTTGCAGGATTAAATGGATTAACACCAACTAAGCTGGCACGCCACAACTGGAGATCCCACATGCTGCAACTGAAACCCAATGCAACCAACCAAACAAATAAATATTTAAAAAATTAAGAGAAGGGAGGGATTCAGTTGTGTCCAAATGCTGCTATCCATCAAGATGAAGGGTGATAGCTGACCATTTAGACTTAGCAACATAGGTAGGGTTCGTTAGTGGTCTTGAAACAAACTATTTGATAATGTGAGTTTGCATGAATCTTTGGGGAAACAGGCAGTTTGGAGTAGATTTAAGAGATGTGTGTGCATGCTAAATTGCTTCGGTTGTGTTCAACTCTTTGCAATGCCAAGGACTGCTACCCACCAGGCTCCTCTGTCCATGGGATTCTCCAGGTAAGAATACTGGAGTGGGTTGCCATTTCCTTCTCCAGGGATCTTCCCGACCCAGGGATCGAATCCACATCTCTTATGTCTCCTGCATTGGCAGACAGGTTCTTGACTTCTAGTGCTGCCTGAGAAGTCCAAATTTAAGAGACAGTGGGAAGAAAATATTTGGAGGCACCAAGGGTTGGAGGAGGAGATATACTTCTGGAAATATCAAGCTGTATATTTTCACAGACAAGGGAGGGTACATATGAGAGCTGGAGTTACACCCTGATACTCTGGTCAGTTCATCATGACACACTATCCTAAGGCTTTCCAGATTGGACCTGTATATTCATTTTCCCTGTCTTATAACCATGGCTGTTTTACTATTCTATCCTAAATGGAGATGTTGTGTTGTGAGTTGGCCATGTTCTGGTGACTATAGATCTTGCTCTGACAGAAAGGTGACAACTAGTCTACTGTCAAGTTTTCTTTGGATGACCTGGGAGTGAAAATCACTTCTCTAGAGAGTAGAGCCTAACTGGCCATTAAAATAAGGTTGAGTGTTGTTCTATGACCTATGAGGTTATTATCAGAATATGGAGTTTGCTGTCAGGGCTTTGAAGGATCAGAAGAATAAAAATTAGTGGAAAAGAATCTGAGAAAAGAAAAGAGGCATCTAAAATTATTACTTTTAACTCTGCTCCCCTAAATAATAAATAAAGAACTGGATGGTAGGAAGCAGATAGATACAGATATTGACACAGATCTGTACAGTGTTAGTTGCTCAGTCACGTCCGACTCTGCGACCTCATGGACTGTAGCCTGCTGGGCTCCTGTGTCCATGGAATTCTCCAGGCAAGAATACTGAATGGGTAGCCATTTATTTCTCCAGGGGATCTTCCCAATCCAGGGATTGAACCCTACTCTCCTGCATTGCAGGCAGATTCTTTACCATCTGAGTCACTAGGGAAATCCATATATCTTTGTGTGTATATATGTGTGTGTGTGTGTATGTTAAGGGATGAGTAGACACTCTCTAGGAAGGCAGTCATTGGGTTTGAAGATTTGACTATCTTTGTCAATGTAGTTAGTGACTCATAGGCCATTAATGGGCCACTTTAAGTAATTTCAGATGAAAACTACTCTTTTTTTTTTTCCCATTAAATTTAAATTCAGAGAAGTGCTGCCCTATGTGTTTAGAGGGTCTCCAACAGATTACAATCTCTTTGGAAGAAAGACCAGGGTTTCCCCCCCACTTTTATTAGTTCTAATTTACCTGTTTAGGAGTTCTGAATGTATTATACCTTCAATCAACATTTTTGATCAGTCCTCTCAACACGTGATGAGTGGCAGGAGGTGGGGCAGATGGACAAAAACCTGTGGCAACTGAACGGGTAATCTGATAATGGGGAATAGCTGGACAGAGATCCTTGACTGTTGTCTTGATGGTTATTAGGGAGTGCCACAGGTGAATCTTAAGATTTTATTTTATTTCTCAAAATTTTATCTTGAGGATTAGTCATTGTCAAATCTCTATGTGAGAAATTTCTCATCAAGACTGAAAAAGAGAAAGAAAAGAAAAATAAGAAGACTGAAAGAAAACTCTTATACATTATGTAACTTACGTTGTGGTCAAGGTCATATTCTTGGGTCCCTTTGTGGCTTGCTTATCAGAAACAATTAGCATTTATGAACCAATCCAGCTTTATGATACTTTTTTATTCTAAAGAAAGTAACTATTATATAATGTGATAAATTAATGAAAAATTAATTTCATTTAGAAGCTGTTATTTTTTACTTCCATCTCCAGGGTTTCAATGGTTTAACCAACAAATATTGAACTACTGAAAGAAAATCCCTAAACCCTTAATGGTTATCTACACTGTATACAATATGAGTGCAATGTTGTTTGTGCTTTTTAAAACCAATTTCTTCAATTTTTACTACCACAAACAATGATGTACTGAATGAGATCAAAAACATATTTTTTAATTTATAGGAATTATTTATATTTTACAGGTATTAATCCTTTGTTATATGCCTTTTAAATATTGTCTTTGAGGCTTTCCCCCTACTCTTGAGTTTTCTTGTATTTTTATATCCTATGTGTAACATAGACTAATCTCTGGTACAAACAACATCACAGATATCTAAGCTAGGATTACCACTGAAGTTTACAGAATGGTCATATAATATACATTCATAACAAATGATTAATTAGTACATAACTCTATCTCTCTGTCTTTCAGCTCAGTTGCTCAGCGTGTCTGACTCTTTGCGACCCCATGAATCGCAGCACTCCAGGCCTCCCTGTCCATCATCACCTCCCGGAGTTCACTCAGACTCACGCCCATCGAGTCCGTGATGCCATCCAGCCATCTCATCCTCTGTCGTCCCCTTCTTCTCCTGCCCCCAATCCCTCCCAGCATCANCAGGGATTGAACGCAGGTCTCCTGCATTGCAGGCGGATTCTTTACCATCTAAGCAATCAGTTCAGTTCAGCTCAGTCACTCAGTTGTGTCCAACTCTTTGCGATCCCATGAATCACAGCACTCCAGGCCTCCCTGTCCATCATCACCTCCCGGAGTTCACTCAGACTCACGCCCATCGAGTCCGTGATGCCATCCAGCCATCTCATCCTCTGTCGTCCCCTTCTTCTCCTGCCCCCAATCCCTCCCAGCATCAGAGTCTTTTCCAGTGAGTCAACTCTTCACATGAGGTGGCCAAAGTACTGGAGCTTCAGCTTCAGCATCATTCCTTCCAAAGAAATCCCAGGGCCAATCTCCTTCAGAATGGACTGGTTGGATCTCTTTGCAGTCCAAGGGACTCTCAAGAGTCTTTTCCAACACCACAGTTCAAAATCTCTCTGTCTTAATACCAGTTATTTGCCTAACATTCTTTTGTTGTGTTTGAAGTCTTATCTCAAGTTATCTAAAACAAGTTTAAGTCTATCTATTAATCCTAAGAGAGACATGTCTAGTTCTTGGAAATGGTGTGAAAAATGTTTTGTAACAGAATTTGAAGCTCTTAGAGAATGTGATTTTAGAAACCAAAAAAAAGTGGTGTTATCGATTCAAACATTAATGCTATTTTTATTTTACTATGTTAATTTCTTTAATGTTCAACACCATTTCTCATGTCACTATCTTAGTTTACACTGAAGCCTTCCATTTTTATTTTCAATCTTACATACTTAAATTTCTGGAATGAAAATCTATAAAAAGCGGCCTTCACTGAGTTACACTCTCATCCTCCCATCATTGTATAACTCCTTCACGTCTCATGAAGAAATATATGAACTTTAGCATTTTTAAATAGTCATAAAATTCTGTCAGAAGCCAAAGTGTAGGTTGGTAATATGGTCAGCATACCTTATATAGAAAATCTTTGGGTTTGCAGAGTGATGAGTTCACAGAAGCAGAACCCTAGTAAAGATAATACTCAACATTCTATCTTCCCCTTATACTTTACTCCAAATAGCATTAAAACTAGGAGCAGAGTTTGGATCATTTATTTTAGGAAACAAACTTCCCAGAAAGAAAGAACTAGAGAGGGACCAGCAGGATGATGACATTTTCTTTCTCTTCCTCTCTTAGGGGTTTGAGGACAATGCAACCCACTCTGGTATTCTTGCTTGGAGTATCCCATGGACAGAGGAGTCTGGTGGGCTACAGCCTGTAGGGTTGTACAGAGTTAGACACAGCTGAAGCAGCTTAGCACTCAGACACTATTAGCTTATTTTGGGGTTCCCTGGTACCTTGGATGGTAAAGATTTGCCTCAGTGGGAGATCCGAATTCAATCCCTGGGTCAGTAGGATATCCTGGAGAAGGGAAAGGCTACACTGATCTGCCATGNGTTGTACAGAGTTAGACACAGCTGAAGCAGCTTAGCACTCAGACACTATTAGCTTATTTTGGGGTTCCCTGGTACCTTGGATGGTAAAGATTTGCCTCAGTGGGAGATCCGAATTCAATCCCTGGGTCAGTAGGATATCCTGGAGAAGGGAAAGGCTACACTGATCTGCCATGTGTGTTCTTGTATTTGTGGTCTCCTCCCTTGCACTAAATTTTATAATGTTTCCTAAATGAAACAAGAGTCTATTGTGTGAGTGGTCTTTTCTCCCCCCAAGCTAAAGCTCAGCTGGAATGCTGAATTGATATCTGAGGAAGTTGCATTGCTCCACCTAAGACCAATTTGTACCTAATTTCATTAAGCCTTTGGATCAAGTACTATGGCAATGTTTCCTCTCCCTTTCATCTTAGTGAGAGATTCACAATATAATTTGGGATGACACTGAAGTCTTTTAGGCTACATTTTCCAATCTTTTAGAAAGGGGTAGCCATATAACTAAATCTGACCATTGAGATGGGGGAAAAAAATATTGAGTGAGGCTTCCAGGAAGTTTCAGAGAAAATTAGGGCAAACTTTTGTATTTTCTTATGGGCTGGTATGTGGATGAGATAGACGGAGCTCCAGCAGTCATTCTAGATTATCAGTGAAACTGCAATTCACATATTGAGATGCGTGAACAGAACCCAAACCTGTATCTCTGAGGACTGCAGAGATACTAATTGACTCTGGACTGCCTAGTTCCAGAATTCTTTTATGTGAGGAGGAACTAACCTATACTTTGTGCAAGCTATTTTTAGGTTTTCTTTTATGAGTAATTTTCTTCTTTTATTATTGCAAACCAGAAACCCAGTAACCATAAGATAGAAATCTATAGTTGGTTCAGGAGATGCTGCAGTTTTCCCTTTAACTGTAGATAAATAAAATATAGTCTCCTTAGTATATGTATTATTACCTTACTAAGAAAATTGATTTCATGCCTTAGCACCAAATATGAAAGAGAGCTTTAGAGTTGAGGTTTTAACTTGTAACCCTACTTTCTGGGTACCTGGACATCTTAGTTATTTTCTGATTACCTTTGGAATATCTAGGACAACCAATAACAATATATTTTCTACCTTAATCTTCTCTCATTTCTCTTATCTAACTTCCATGGGCAGTGCTGTCCAAGAGTACACCTTCAGTCAATAATACATTTGTTATTCACTTTGGGCACTGGCCAGGTCACTAGCCACTGAAGAACTTAGCAATCCCTTTCCTCCTAGGTAGTATAAAAACTAAGTGACACAAAAAATGGGGGTTGTATATGTATATTTCTGGGGATAGTGGCACGCAACCTATCTAACAATCAGAGGCACAGCATTCTTTGTATCCTGTGCGTGTTACAGATAGAATAGTATCCAGCCCTGAGGGAATGGCCTATCACCAATGGAGAGTATACGAGGACCTGGATGGGTCACTGCTGAATGCACGTTGAACACCTAGGAATACTGCTGGGCGATTGTCTCAGCGATGTCTTATCTCTACTAGTGTGTAATCTTTGCATTTTAACATATTTTGCTTCCGTTCGCATTTTCACATTGGCAACCTGAAGCTTAAAAAAGTCCGGAATTCAGCATGGAGAATGAAAGTAAAACAAAAGCTCGTGCTGAACTGGAGGAAGAATGAAAGGAACTTCTTGCCCTGAAAATGACTGAAGGGTTGTTAAATTTCTCCATGTAGGTGGTGTGCATGAACGTGTGTGTGTGTGTGTGTGTGTGTGCATTTTATCATTGTCTTCCCATTTGTATCTGAAGACATTTTTTCAGTTTTCTGTATATGCTTTGCTTATTTTCTACTTTTCTCTCACTTATCTTTCTTCTCATGAAGTTTGGATTTTATTTACATATATGAATTATTGTTTCAAGGTATTTTCTTCTAAATTCCCCCCTTTTTTGTGTTAACAATTGCTGATCTTATACTCTTTTTGCCTATCTCCTTCATATCATCTTTCTGTTCATAACACATATCTTCATCACATCTTTCTGAACATTTCATTGTTCTCTCTTTTGACCAAGAAATCAGAGAACTGAAGTGTAATATGTGTAATGGTGTGTTTTCTCTATTTGAAAACAAACAAAAGATGATTTTTTTTAGTTCAAAATAACTGTCTGAACATATTACCTCTAATCCTTCTCTAAGTTTTAATAAAATAATGTGCAAAAAATATAAAAATAACATTTTTAAAGATCTTGGAAAAGCTTGGTGGGGTGTTGTTTTCAGGCTGAAACAATTGAGGGATTTCTGTAAGAAAATAAGCAGATGGAATCAGCTCCAAAATATACAGGGTTTTTTTTTGTTTTGCTTGTTTTAGTAGAGCTGTAAAGTAATCCAGGGTGAGAGAAAGTGCAGACAGGAAAAGGAGGCGATACAGGGTTTGCCATTTAACAGCTTCATCTATACCACCTGCTTAGATTAGCTGTTTTCACTGTTTATCGGGTATAAACAGAGGTACACATCACTTGCCAAATATACTTGGTATTCCTGATACAAGAAGATCCAAGATTGAGTACAGAGGTCTATCAAACCAGGACAGTTTTCTGCTGCATTTACAGCTATTAGGAGGAAAGAGAAATTGATACTCTAAGAGTAATTACCAATACTTGATAAAGAAAATCTAAATTTATGTACTCTCTGTCATGTCTCCTATGAGCACACAACCCAGGTTCTTACAATTAGAATCTTGATTTGCTGTAGTGGAAGAGATNCAAACCAGGACAGTTTTCTGCTGCATTTACAGCTATTAGGAGGAAAGAGAAATTGATACTCTAAGAGTAATTACCAATACTTGGTAAAGAAAATCTAAATTTATGTACTCTCTGTCATGTCTCCTATGAGCACACAACCCAGGTTCTTACAATTAGAATCTTGATTTGCTGTAGTGGAAGAGATGTTTTCACTTGAACTTAGGACATAAATATCATTTCCTAATGCACAAATAAACTGAGGAAAGCTAAGAGCATGAAATAAGACCTCTACATGCAACAAAGAGAATAAAAATATTAAGGAACACTGTTTGTGATGGGAACAAATAGATAAATTAATACCTATCAAATTATTACCCCTAAATAAATGTTTGAAGATATGATGAAATGTATCAATTCTACTTAAAAATGACAAAACAGTAATACCAACTATACCGTCAGATTGCTATTTAAGGAAGTTCTCATAATTCATGACATTTAAGGATGAAATCATTGATTTAAGACAGGGTATAATAGATAAATTGAATGAACACAGTCCATCACAACTCCCGGAGTTCACTAAAACTCATGTCCATCGAGTCAGTGATGCCATCCAGCCATCTCATCCTCTGTCATCCCCTTCTGCTCCTGCACCCAATCCCTCCCAGNTCTCTTCTTTTCACAGCTATTTGTAAGGCCCTTCCTGACAGCCATTTTGCTTTTTCGCATTTCTTTTCCATGGGGATTGTCTTGATCCCTGTCTCCTGTACAATGTCATGAACCTCTGTCCATAGTTCCACTCTATCTATCAGATCTAGTCTCTTAAATCTATTTCTCACTTCCACCATATAATCATAAGGGATTTGATTTAGGTCATACCTGAATGGTCTAGTGGTTTTCCCTACTTTCTTCAATTTAAGTCTAAATTTGGCAATAAGGAGTTCATGATCTGAGCCACAGTCAACTCCTGGTCTTGTTTTTGCTGACTGTATAGAGCTTCTCCATCTTTGGCTGCAAAGAATATAATCAATCTGATTTCACTGTTGACCATCTGGTGATGTCCATGTGTAGAGTCTTCTCTTGTGTTGTTGGAAGAGGGTGTTTGCTATGACCGGTGCATTCTCTTGGCAAAATTCTATTAGCCTTTGCCCTGCTTCATTCCGTACTCCATGGCCAAAATTGCCTGTTACTCCAGGTGTTTTTTGACTTCTTAATTTTGCATTCCAGTCCCCTATAATGAAAAGGACATCTTTTTGGGGTGTTAGTTCTAAAAGGTCTTGTAGGTCTTCATAGAACCGTTCAACTTCAGCCTCTTGATCATTACTGGTTGGGGCATAGACTTGGATGACTGTAATATTGAGTGTTTTGCCGCAGAAACGAACAGAGATCATTCTGTTGTTTTTGAGATTGGATCCAAGTACTGCATTTTGGACTCTATATATTTATTATATAATGTATAATATCATATTAAAATCACAGATAAGAGTTGATTAAAAGATAAAACAAAATCCCCTGAGTAAATGGAAAGAAATGGTATCCGGCTGTAGGATTTAATATTATAGAAATATCGATTCTCAAATTAATCTTTGATTTCAGTTCAGCTTCAATAAACATCTCANTATTATATAATGTATAATATCATATTAAAATCACAGATAAGAGTTGATTAAAAGATAAAACAAAATCCCCTGAGTAAATGGAAAGAAATGGTATCCGGCTGTAGGATTTAATATTATAGAAATATCGATTCTCAAATTAATCTTTGATTTCAGTTCAGCTTCAATAAACATCTCATTGGCATTGGAGGTTTTCCTTTTTCAAAATTAAATTTTTATATTGAGATACTTTTAAGCTAATAGAAAAATCTGCATAAATAATACAGAATTCCCATATATTTTTCCCTCAGGTGCCTCTTAAGTTAACATCTTACATAACCTTAGAACTTTTGTTGAAAGTAAAAAATGAATCTTGGTAATTTCTACTAATTTAAGTCAGGAACATAGATTTTACTGATTTTTCCAATAATATATATTTTTCTCTTATAGGTTTCAATACAGGGTACCACACTGCATTTAATTGTCATCTCCCTTTGTCTCCTCTGATCTATGAAAAACTCTTATTCTTTTATGTCTCTGTTGGTGGGAATGTAAATTGATACAGCCACTATGGAAGACAGTATGGTGATTCCTTTAAAAACTAGGAATAAAACCACCATATGGCCCAGCTTTCCCACTCCTATGCATATACCCTGAGGAAACGAAAAATTGAAAAAGACACATGTATCCCATTGTTCATTGCAGCATTGCTAGAAAATGGAAGCAACCTAGATGTCCATTGACAGATGAATGGATAAAGAAGTTGTGGTATATATACACAATGGAATATTACCCAGCCATAAAAAGGAACACATTTGAGTCAGTTCTGATGAGGTGGATGGACTAGAACCTATTATACAGAGTGAAGAGAGTCAGAAAGAGAAAGATAAATATCATATTCTAATGTATGTATATGGAATCTAGAAAAATGGTACTGAAGAATTTATTTGCAGGGCAGCAATGGAGAAACAGACATAGAGAATAGACTTATGGACATGGGGAGAGGGGAGGAGAGGGTGAGATGTATGGAAAGAGTAACACAGAAACTTACATTACCATATGTAAAATAGATAGCCAACAGGAATTTGCTGTATCACTCAGGAAACTCAAACAGGGGCTCTGTATCAACCTAGAGGGGTGGGATGGGGAGGGAGATGGGAGGGAAGTCAAAAGGGAGGGGATATATGTATACCTATGGCTGATTCATAGATTTGACATGAAGTTTGACATGACCTTGACACTTCTGAAGAGTCACTTATTTTGTAGACTCTCTCTCAGTCTGGGTCTGGGTGAAATTTTCTCTTCATTAGATTGTAGTTCTGCATTATTGGAAAGGATATTACAGAAGTATCTGAGATGTGCCTTTCTCAGTTCTCAGCAATACATGGAGTTGATATGTACCACTGATGATTTAACCTTGATCACTTGATTAATGTGGCATCTTCTAAGATTCTGTACTCTTGGATAACCATTTAGCCCTTTGTAATTACAAATTTATAGAGTACAGTCTTTGAGGGGTTATTGTATAATATCTTAAACTTTACAATATCCACTAAGCATTGTTTTCTAAAATTCTTTAATAAGTTCTTTAAAGTTACTTAATTATGACCATATGGCTCACATTTTTTCTTCTCCAAGACATTTAATTTGTTTGTGCTTAAATTTTCATCTATTAATTTAGCATCTTTTGGGTGGACTCTGACTGCAGTATTTGCTACTATGCCATCCTAATAGTAACTTTAAGTCTCTTTCTTTCTTTTTGTATTTATTAATTGGTATTCTTCTGAAAAGAAGATTTGTCACTTTTATTTTTTCATTTGTTTGGTTTTATTTTTTTCTGTGCTGTGTCTTTGTTAGTGTAAGAGAACTTTCGCTAGTTGCTGTGAGCAGGGGCTATTCTCTGGTTGTGGTGTGTGGGCTTGTCATTGTGATGGTTTCTCTTGTTGCAGAGCACAGGGTCTCGTCCTGCAAGCTTCAGTAGTTGTAGTTCATGGGCTCTAGAGCATGGGCTTGGTGGTTGTGACACAGGGGCTTAGTTACCTTGCAGCANTTAGTGTAAGAGAACTTTCGCTAGTTGCTGTGAGCAGGGGCTATTCTCTGGTTGTGGTGTGTGGGCTTGTCATTGTGATGGTTTCTCTTGTTGCAGAGCACAGGGTCTCGTCCTGCAAGCTTCAGTAGTTGTAGTTCATGGGCTCTAGAGCATGGGCTTGGTGGTTGTGACACAGGGGCTTAGTTACCTTGCAGCATGTGGGCTCTTCCCAAACTAGGGATTGAACCTGTGTCCCCTGCATTGGTTGACAGATTCTCAACCACTAGACCACCAGGGAAGCCCTGCTTGTTTATATATATATCAATATAGTTTGGGTTTATATATGTGTATATATATATATATATTATTCTTTGGGTTATAATACAGTATTATTGTTTAATCACTGTCATGTCCAACTCTTTTGAGATTCCATGGACTATAGCCCTCTGGGATCCTCTGTCCATGAGATTTCCTAGGCAAGAATGCTGGAGTGGGTTTCCGATTCCTCCTCAGGGGATCTTCCCAACCCAGGGATCGAACCTGCATCTCCTGTATTGGCAGGCAGATTCTTTACCACTGAGGCACCAGGGAAATCCATAATTACAGTATTACCATTATTTATTTTTTTCCTCAAGGCATTCCACATTGACCACTGAAAACTTTCAGATTGATTCTTAGGGCCTTTTGAAATGTCACTGTTTTTGTTTTTTTTAAATCACTTTCTTATCTCCTGGCACCACAAGATGATTCAGGTTTATATTTTATTTTACCTGCTTCAAAAGCTTCCCAAGTAGTACAGTGGTAAAGAATCTACCTGTTAGTGCAGGAGTGCAGGAGAGGTGGGTTTGATCTCTGAATCAGGAATATTCCCTGGAGAGGAAATCACAACCCACGCCAGTATTCTTGCCTGGGAAATCTCATGGACAGAGGAGCCTGGCAGATTCCTGTCCATGGGGTTGCAAAGAGTCAGACATGATTGAAAACACACAGCAGATTTACCTGCTAAACCAGTTCNGGTTTGATCTCTGAATCAGGAATATTCCCTGGAGAGGAAATCACAACCCACGCCAGTATTCTTGCCTGGGAAATCTCATGGACAGAGGAGCCTGGCAGATTCCTGTCCATGGGGTTGCAAAGAGTCAGACATGATTGAGAACACACAGCAGATTTACCTGCTAAACCAGTTCTCCAGAGAACTCTATTGTGTGTGTTTGTGTGTGTGTGTGTGATTTACTTCTTTGTTTGTTTTTGGTTTTAGTTTAACAGAATGGTATTTAGAAACCAAGATCCAGGTGTCAAGTATGCTCATTGTCATTGGGATGTCACTGCTTCTAAGCCTCTGAGCTATACACACAATACACTCAAAGACACATACTTATGTATATACCCTTTATCCATCTATCTATCTACCTATCTCCCCATCTACCTATCTATGTATCCATCTATCTATCAATATTTTTAATGACACATCTGTATTGATACCTCTGCCTTATATCTTCCACCACAACAGGTTCATTCTGGTCTTTTTTTTTTTTTTTTTTTAACTTTACAATACTGTATTTGTTTTGCTATACATTGACACGAATCTGCCACAGGTGTACATGAGTTCCCAACCCTGAACCCCCCTCCCACCACCCTCNCTCTAGTTTTTCCCATTCTTTTGTTTTCCTCTTTCTTTGCATTGATTGCTGAGGAAGGCTTTCTTAACTCTCCTTGCCATTCTTTGGAACCCTGCATTCAAATGGGTATATCTTTCCTTTTCTCCTTTGCTTTTTGCTTCTCTTCTTTTCACAGCTATTTGTAAGGGCTTCCCTTGTGGCTCAGCTGGTAAAGAATACACCTGCAGTGCGGGAGACCTGGGTTTGATCTCTGGGTTGGGAAGATCCCCTGGAGTAGGGAACAGCTACCCTTTCCAATATTCTGGTCTGAAGAATTCCATGGACTGTGTAGTCCATGAGGTCTCAAAAAAGTCAGACATGACTGATCGACTTTCACTTTCTTTATAGCACTTCACAATAAATACTATCATTACTCAAGAGCTAAATGAAGTTATTGGGAAAGATTGAAACTGACAATTCACAGAAGAATTGAAATGATCAATAAACAAAAGCTAAGATGCTCAACTTAGCAATCAGAAAACAACAACAATGACAGTAGGATACTATTTTTCATTACAATGGCAAATTTTAAGCAAGTTTGTAATTGATGACAGTGAAAGCAACTGAGAATTTTTACATATTGTTGATGAGAAAATATGTTTTAAATGCCTACTACCAAAACAGCATATTAAAAAGCAGTGATATTACTCTGCCAACAAAGGTCCGTCTAGTCAAGGCTATGGTTTTTCCAATAGTTATGTATGAATGTANCAAATTTTAAGCAAGTTTGTAATTGATGACAGTGAAAGCAACTGAGAATTTTTACATATTGTTGATGAGAAAATATGTTTTAAATGCCTACTACCAAAACAGCATATTAAAAAGCAGTGATATTACTCTGCCAACAAAGGTCCGTCTAGTCAAGGCTATGGTTTTTCCAATAGTTATGTATGAATGTAAGAGTTGGGCTGTGAAGAAAGCTGAATGCCAAAGAATTGATGCTTTTGAACTGTGGTGTTGGAGAAGACTCGTGAGAGCCCCTTGTACTACAAGGAGATCCAACCAGTCCATCCTAAAGGAAATCAGTCCTGAATATTCATTGGAAGGACTGATGTTGAAGCTGAAACTCCAATACTTTGGCCACCTGGTGCGAAGAGCTGACTCATTTGAAAAGACTCTGGTGCTGGGAAAGATTGAGGGCAGGAGGAGAAGGGGATGACAGAGAATAAGAAGGTTGGATGGCATCACTGACTTAATGGACATGAGTTTGGGTAAGCTCCAGGAGTTGGTGATGGACAGGGAGGCCTGGCGTGTTGTAGTCCATGGGGTCACAAAGAGTCGGACACGACTGAGTGACTGAACTCCTACTACTACTAAGCAGCCTAACTGAAAAGCCTTTCAATCTTAAGCATGTTAAAAAAAAAAAAAAAAAAAAAGCATAATTCCTTTGTTACAGGAACCAAATCCTCTTTAAGCTTGCTTATTCAACTTAAGCAAATTATTAACTCTTCCAACTGAAAAATTCACTTGGAAGGAACTCAGCTTTGAGTGAGGCTGGATCAGTAAGCACCTATTTCCTACTGTCTCTCAGTTCTCCCTCTGTCCTGTAGTTGCCTCCCCCTGTGATACTGAGATGGTGTTATGAGAGCTGAATCATGTGCTAAAAATTCATATGTTGAAGTCCTAATGCCCAGGACCTCAGAATAAAACACTATTTGGGGACAGGATTTTGAAGAATTAATTTAAATTAAGTCCTTAGGCTGTGCCCTAACCCAATGTAAGTAGTATATTTATAAGAAGAGGGAATTTGAACATAGCACACACAGAGGGAACCCAGTGTAAAGACTCAGAGAGAAGTTGGCCTTCAATAAGCCAAGGAGAAAGGCTTTGAACAGACCTTCTGACAAGGCCCTCGGAAGGAATCAACACTACAGAGACTTTTGTCTTGTGCTTCTAGCTTCCAGAACTATGAGAAAATAAATTTCCATTGTTTAAGTCACCCAATCATTACTTTGTTACAGTAACCCTGGAAAACTAATACAGTTGAAATCCAACATCTCCCAGGGCTCCTTTTTCTCCTGTATATGTACAATAAGTATCTCAGAATTCCCATCAGAATCCCTGAGTTTCATTTGGTTGGAACAGGTTTAAGACATATGCCATCCTATAAGTGCATCACTGTTGTGATCAGAGGTTTAAATATGCTCATTGCTTTAGCCAAGTCCTAAGCTCCGCTTCTACTGAAGCCTACTGCCCCAGTACCAAAAGAGCTTGAATGGAATATGAGACTACGGAAAATGAGGGAGATAGGACTGGATACCACATGTCTTCTCTGTTCTTTGACCTACAACTTTTCTTCTCACTAACTGAAGGAAACACTGACATGTGTGTTCAAAGGAACCATATGAGCTTTTTATTATGCCATCTTTGTTATAGTGAAAAATTAGAATCAATCTCAATGCCTGCCAGTAAAATAATGACTGGTTAATCTGTGATAAAAGCATAGAATGGATTAGCATGCCTTCTATGCTAATGTTTAAAAGAATGAATTATTTTTACATGGTTTGAAATGGAAAGATATGCCTGACCAAAATGGGAAATGGGAGCTGTGAACAATATCTATAGAATGAAAAAAGTTACCAAAAAAAGTCAACAAATTGCATTCTTGTGTGGACATATAAGTCTTTCCAGGTGGCCCAGTGGTAAAGAAATCGCATGAAATATAGGAGATATAAGAGGTGTAGGTTTGACTCCTCATTCAGGAAGACCTCCTGTAGAAGGAAAGGGCAACCCACTCCAGGATTCTTGCCTGGAAAATTCCATGGACAGAGGAGCCTGGCAGGCTACAGTTGATGGGGTTGCAAAGAGTTGGACACAACTGAAGTGACTTAATATGCATGCACTTGAACATATAAATGTGTATACAAATTTTTTAAATGGCTAGGAGGACACCCAGCTAACTGTCAACAATGGTTATGTCAGAGAAAGAGTTGAAGGCTTAGGCTTAGGAGGATTAATTATGAAATTTATGCTTTATTTGTGATTTTTCCTATTTATGAGGATGCCTGAAAGTAATTAGTATTTATAGAACTGAAAAAATAAATAAGTGCTTAGTATCATAACTGGAATATAGTGAGCACTTAGTAAATGTTAGTAGTTATTATTAAGAACAAGTGAGACTTTTCAAATCAGATTCCTCCAGATGCATGTAAATTAGACCAGGGAAAGGGCCAGGTGCTTGGAAAGAGGGCCAGGCAACAAGATGACATATACATGTTACATGTGCAGATTTAAGTGTACAAATGTAGAAAGTCAATTGGGAACTCATGGACTACAGAAGGGATGAAGTTGGCCTCCATTTTTATTTCACCGATTATGTTCTTTTAATAAGCATGCATTGTTTTTGTACTATCTGAAGTAATAAAAATTATACTTATGTAATCTCCAGTTTGCTTCTATAATCTATATCCTTATTTGCTTAAAAACTTATCCCAGCAAGGAAGAACAATTTGCAAAAGCATTAATTGGAGCCCTGTTTGTGTTCTTGTATTCTGGGCTATTGAGCGAGAATGAGGATTGTTTGTCAAAGCAGGACCAGCTGGGATTCTCTGGCTAAATCCCAGGCGCAACTGTGAAGACACGGATCCTGGGTGCTCTCCCACCTCGTCAGGAGCAGCGCTTCTCCTGTCTGCTCTTGGCACCCTGCAGCATCCTGTGCCCCGCTAAGGTGTTAACTGACAACTGACAGATTTTACTAAGAGCCTACTCTTCTCAGTAGTATTTTCATTTTAAAAGTTAACTTCAAAACTTAAAAAAAAAAAAAGAAAAAACTTCTAAGATTCAAGGCATAAAGTTTCATGATAAAATAGCCCCAAAATATGATCACCAATCTCCCATCCCATCCTTGAAGCAAATAAATTGTATCTTGACCCTTGAGTTCCCACTAGCTACCATATAGTGTTTATCAGTTTTTATGCAAAATTTTCAATAGAACAAGTCCTTGTCTCTTCTGCTAACTTCCAGATTACTACAGTGTAATATGGCCTTATCTTTTCTCCTGAAACTGCTTTTTAAGGTCACCATCATTAAGATCTAATCACCAATCCAAGGGACTTAAATTTAATTCAGTGCTCTGTAGGAAAGTGATGCTATGGCACTTTTCATAATTTTTAATTTGTTTGTTTCTCTTCCTTGATGGAGAGCTTCTCTTTGTCTGAATCTTGCCTCATTCATCCTCATATCATAGCTGTTTTTTACAATGCTTAGCCCGTGATCATGCTGATCACAGATATCCACTTACTCCCTGATAACCATTGAAAGATTGGATGATTTGGAAGGCCCAGTGGTGGTCACACAGTAGGAGAGAATAAAATATATGCAAAAGCATGCCAGGCAGTGACAGTACTAGACTGGGGGAGGTATCTTATCTGGTTAATTCTTTTAGCAGTCCTTCAGTGATGCCATATGCCCACTCTTCAGATTGGCTCTGATTATAAGAATTAGAATTCTGAAGGTGTAACTTGGTGCCAGGGCTGGAATGATGTTTGGTTGAAAGAGAGGAGTGGCATCTCCATCATGACATTGGGTAAAGCAGGGGAATAAGAAAAGGAGAGAGCCATTTTAACATTAGAGCAAGAATGTAATGTTTAAGTCATACATTGTTTTTTAAAAATAATTTATTTAGCTGTACTGTGAATTAGTTGAGGCTGGCGGGATCTAGATCCTTGACTAGGAATCAGAACCCAGGCACCTTGCATTGAGAATGCAGAGTCTTACTGGACTATCAGTATTGTAAATCAGTAAATCACTTCAGACATGTCCGACTCTTTGTGACCCTCTGGACTGTACCCTGCCAGGCTCCTCTGTCCATGGGATTCTCCATGCAAGAATACTGGAGTAGGTTGCTATGCCCTCCTCCAGATGATCTTCCCGACCCAGGGATCGAACCCACATTTCTACGTCTCCTGCATTGGCAAGTGGGTTCTTTACTACTAGCACCACCTGGGAAGTCCTGTGAAAGTCCCTAAATTGTACATTGTTTTACTCCTAAACCCCAACAACGCAGGCCAGGCCACTTCCATACTGCAAATGAAACTGAAGATGGCTTTTAGTCATTTTAATGACATCTCCAAGCAAGTCCTGAGCTCTGCTGAAGAGATAGGTACAGGATCTCAGTTTTGAATGTGAGTTTTCAAAATGATGTGGTGAAAAATAATAATTCTCATCATGATCCCACCTCTCACACATATCCTACATCTATTGCCCCAGGTTCTTTTTGCTTTAGTCTTACTGTGGTGCAGACCATGTTTTGGCAGGTGCTAGTGAGGGATAAAGCAGAAATAGAAGTTTTTCTGGAACTCTCTTGCTTTTCAATGATCCACCAGATGTTGGCAATTTGATCTCTGGTTCCTCTGCCTTTTCTAAAACCAGCTTGAATATATGGAAGTTCATGGTTCACGTAAGGCTGAAGCCTGGCTTGCAGAATTTTGAGCATTACTTTACTAGTGTGTGAGATGAGTGCAGTTGTGTGGTAGTTTGAGCATTCTTTGGCACTGCCTTTCTTTGAGATTGGAATGAAAACTGACCTTTTCCACCTGTGGCCACTGCTGAGTGTTCCAAATTTGCTGGCATATTGAGTGTAGCACTTTCACAGCATCATCTTTCAGGATTTGAAATAGCTCAACTAGAATTCCATCACCTCCACTAGCTTTGTTCTTAGTGATGCTTCCTAAGGCCCACTTGACTTCACATTCCAGGATATCTATCTCTAGGTGAGTGATCACATCATCGTGATTATCTGGGTCATGAAGATCTTTTTTGTACAGTTCTGTGTATTCTTGCCACCTCTTCTTAATATCTTCTGCTTCTGTTAAGTCCATACCATTTCTGTCCTTTATCAAGCCCATCTTTGCATGAAATGTTCCCTTGGTATCTCTTATTTTCTTGATGAGATCTCTAGTCTTTCCCATTCTATTGTTTTTCCCTATTTCTTTTCATTGATCACTGAGTAAGGCTTTCTTATCTCTCCTTGCTATTCTTTGGAACTCTCCATTCCAGCGGATATATCTTTCTTTTTCTCCTTTGCTTTTCACGTCTCTTCTTTTCACAGCTATTTGTAAGGCCTCCTCAGACAGCCATTTTTCTTTTTTGCATTTCTATTTCTTGGGGATGGTCTTGATATCTGTCTTCTCCTGTAAAATGTCATGAACCTCCATCCATAGTTCGTCAGGCACTCTGTCTATCAGATATAGTCCCTTAAATCTGTTTCTCACTTCTAACATATAATCATGAGGGATTTGATTTAGGTCATACCAGAATAGTCAGATGGTTTTCCCTACTTTCTTCAATTTAAGTCTGAAAATGGCAATAAGGAGTTCATTATCTGAGCCACAGTCAGCTCCCAGTCTTGTTTTTGCTGACTGTATAGAGCTTCTCCATCTTTGACTGAAAAGAATATAATCACTTGATTTCAGTGATGGCCATCTGGTGCCATCTATGTGTAGAGTCTTCTCTTGTGTTGTTGGAAGAGGGTGTTCACTATGACCCATGCGTTCTCTTGGCAAAACTTTATTAGACTTTACCCTGTTTCATTCTTTACTCCAAGGCCAAATTTGCTGTTACTCCAGGTGTTTCTTGACTTCCTACTTTTGCATTCAAGTCTACTATAATGAAAAGGACATCTTTTGGGGGTTTTAGTTCTAAAAGGTCTTGTAGGTCTTCATAGGACCGTTCAATTTCAGCTTCTTCAGTGTTACTCATCAGGGCATAAATTTGGATTACCATGATATTGAATGTTTTGCCACGGAAATAAACAGAGATCATTCTGTCGTTTCGGAGATTGCATCTAAGTACTGCATTTCACTCTTTTGTTGACTATTATGGCTTCTCCATTTCTTCTAAGTGATTCCTGCCCCCAGTAATAGATACAATGGTCATCTGAGTTAAATTCACCCATTCCAGTCCATTTTAGTTTGCTGATTCCTAGAATGNAGTTTGGGTAAACTCCAGGAGATGGTGATGAACAGGGAGGCCTGGCGTGCTGCAGTTAATGGGGTCACAAAGATTCAGACACGACTGAGCGACTGAACTATAATGAACTGAAGCAAGGGATAATTAGAAGGGGAGAAGGGAGGACTTCACTAGGTCTGTAGACAGGTAATAAATATGTTAAGATACAAGAGTGACTTTCCTTCCCCTGACCATGTCTGAAATTAGACAGAATAATTTTAAGTTCAGCCTGGCCTGACTGTATCAGAAATTATAGCATTGTGATAAAAATGTGTCCTAGGATCAGTGTCTTCCTCTTCTAAACCAAACATCTTTGTTGTGCCTCTGTGTTTGTTTTGACCTTAAAAGCTAACTCCTTTATCAAACAGTAGGAGACAATTATCTGGTGATAATGTGTTTTGATTCCATTGTTGTTATCTTAAAACTTGTTTCTTCTGGGCCCATCCTTCTGGTATGTTTATTTTATGACATGTTAAAAAATCTTTGTAAGAATTATATTAAAATGACAAATATTTTATATTGCTGACATAAACCACAATCTTCAAGGCTGATAAGAGACGCTGGTCTTGGTCTTGGCTACTGCATTCTTTAAAGCTCTTAGTTGCTTTTGAAATGTTGGCATAGTTGTCAATCATTCTCTATCATGCCTATAGTTTGTGTGAGGAAGCCATTTGTTAAATTGCCACCTCCTAGATTGAAAGAGAGCTTCCCACACTTGCTGAATGCTTTCAGAGAGAATGCTACCTTATTCTGTAAAATACTGGAAATCTTGCAAGGAGGAGAAATACCTGAGGGAAACAACAAATTATAGGAGAGAAAAGTAACACAATACTTTTCTCCATTCTCTCTTAAACTTTTGATAAGAACTGAGAATAGCACTTAATTCCTCTCTCTCCCATGTGTGTTTTTGTTACTCCTTTGACTAGTATAGCTCTTTGGGGACAGGAAACAGACACTCCACTGGTGACCTTGGGATTATAAAGGAATGACCACCCTAGGATGGTGATTCACTGTGGTGACCCTAGAATTAAAAAAAAAAAAAAAAAAAAACTTCAGATTTTCCACATTTTCTACCATCCTTTCCATCTTTCTGATAGGTCCTACTCTTCTCTAAGGCCAGAGAACTGATATGATTTTACAGTTCTCTTTCCACATGGTATTTAGAAAAAGAAACTGGTATCTTTTTCAAATAAGCCCCAGCATTATTTTATAGGATTCAGGAGAGGTTTGCTAATAGAAGTTGATGAGAATTCACTGGATAATTGAAAAAACAAGAGATACATGACTACATTTGTATATCAAGCTTGTAAAGTGGGTCATATTACTTGCATATGGACATTCATGCTTCCCATGTATTCATTATGAATACATAGTAGTCTTTTAATGTTTTTTTTTAAATCTCATTAAGTGGTAGATATTACATAGGAGTTTGGGAAGTTATTCAATATCAAAAAGAAACTCCCACTCTTAAAAAGAATTGCTAAACTGAAGAGGGGTAGAAAAAAGACTCTCAGGCTTCCTATGAGCTTACCTGCTTGTTCCTACTGATCAAAACTCTTAACAAACATCAAAAAAGGCTGTGCTTAGATCCAGGGACTGTCACTAAGTAAAGGTCTAGAGTGCATTTCACACCAGGGGAAGGGAGAAATCCTCTCTGAAACAATCGGTAGGAACTTTCTAGTCTTCCAAGCCCTTGGAAGAATAAAAAGAGAAGTCAGGTTGCCCAGGTGTATTAGATTTTTAGGATTACCATAAGCAAATACCACAGACTGCTTGGCTCAAACAACAGAAATTTATTTCTCACAGTTGTAGAAGCTAGAAGTCTAAGATGAAAGCCTTTGCCAGGTTGGTTTCTTCTGAGGCCTCTCTTCTTGGCTTGCAGAATCATCTCAATGTGTCACTCCTCATTCTGTGCTGGTTTATAATCCCTTTTTATAAGGACACCAGCTGTATTGAAATAGGACCCACCCGTATGACCTTCCAGGCTTCTCTGTCCCTGGGATTCTCCAGGCAAGAATACTGGAGTGAGTTGCCTTCTCCTACTCCAGGGGATCATCCTGATCCAGGGATCGAGTCCACATCTCTCATGTCTCCTGCATCTCACATGTCTGCTGCTTAGGCAGTCAGATTCTCTACCATTAGTGCAACCTAGGTGGAGAAGGAAATGACAATCCACTCTAGTATTCTTGCCTAGAGAATCCCAGGGACAGAGGAGCCTTGTGGACTGCCGTCTGTGGGGTCACACAGAGTCAAACATGGCTGAAGCGAGTTAGCATGCATGCATGCATACATGCATGCATTGGAGAAGGAAATGGCAACCTACTCCAGTATTCTTGCCTGGAGAATCCCAGGGACAGAGAAGCCTCATGGGCTTCCATCTACGGGGTCGCACAGAGTTGGACATGACTCATGTGACTTAGCAGCAGCAGGAGGAGGAGGCCTATGAATTGGGAAGGGGGCACATATTGCAGCTTGTAACATCAGCTGAGTCTAAGAGGGATCTCCAAGAATGGCTGCAGCAAGATATTTGGGTTTCTAGCTTTCCTTCCTCTTTGGATTTGGTGCTATGGTCTCAGTCTTCACAGCCCTCAAGTCCCTGAACTTCTAGCCCCTGTGGTGTTGGGGTAGGGGATTTAGCTCCTGTTGAGTGCTGAAGGAAGAAGGGGATGACTAGAGGTATAAAGAAGTCGCTCTTGGGTGGGGCAGATTCAAGCAACCAGAGTTGGACTGGAAATCAGTTTTAACATAGAAACATCTTTCTAAGTCATGATCAGTTTCTTTTATACTATCAGTTTTCAATTTCAGAAATGTGTTTAAAATGGCTCCCTTGGCCAGGCTGAGTATTTGCCACCAGTAATGTGGTATATTTGTTTGCAAACAATAGAAAAAGAGAAATAAATTATAACATTCACATAGAGAGTCTTCCAGTAAACCGTTTATCCCCCTCAGGGCCTATCAGTGCTTCTTAAATATGCTTTGATTGATCAGTTTTTGGTACAGTGATTTTTACAAAACACCTCAGGCTTCCTCAGGCTGTGCCTAAAGGTTTCTTGAGAATGGTCGAATTAAACAAAACACAGACCTGACTCTGTATATTTCTTGTTGTTGTGTTTTCTGGTGGCTGTGATTGGGATCAACTAGATTGAGCTGAGACATAATTGACACAACAGATTCACGAATTCAGGCAGGAATCCTTACAAGAAAATGATTACACATTTTTCCTTAATAGAAACAGCTGGTATCAGTGATGCGGATAGCTGAAGTTTTATTTGGATGACAGCAGTTGGTATAACAACTCTCCTGCTGCTTACATTTAAAATATCCCCACAGACACATGGCACTGAAAGGATAGCAAGCCTTGAGTCTTCCAGTGTGGGATTTAAACCCTAGCTTGGCCTGAGACTCCACAAAAGGCAGGAGCAATGAGAAAGCTGCCCTTCCTGGGTTGCACCTGGCAAGTCTGAATCTTTTTTTTCTTCATTGAATCCTCCCAAGATTTATCCATTTCTGTGTGAACCTTATTTTAAATTACTATGATCCCTGCCTTTCATTTTTCCTGAAGGAAGAATAAGAAAAAAGAAATGAAGGCTGAGTTAGTCTTACTAAAAAGTATTTATTAAAATATTGAATATTTTCAATTTAGTTTAACCAAAAGTTCTCTTCTTAAGTTTCTTCGGGAAATGAATTTTTACAAGGGTTGGAGTGAAACGCAAGCTAGAATAAGAGCTTACGGTATTAGAAAATAAAGCACATTGCCTCCTGGAATCTTTATGGACTTCACCAAGCAGGAGAGACTTAATCATGATAATGCAATAACAACAATTTTTGTCTACTTGCAATCTGCTAGGTATTTTGCATACATTATTTAAGTTAATTCTTACAAATTTCTATGGGGCTTATTCTTAGCTTTAATTTCATATTTGGAAAACTGAGGATCAGAAAGGTCAAATAACTTCCCTATCATTACAGAAAGCTAATGCAGTGAAGCAAGAATCTTGAACTCAGTCTGGCTCCAAAGCTGCAGCTTTTAATCATACTCTTAAATAATAATTGTACTACAAAGCCACAGGTTGGGTCTAAAATAGCCCCCTCTCTAGATCAGCTTTAACTAATCCAAGTTTAATCTAATTACTCTTAGCTTTGGTTTCTAAAGAAATAAGAACCAAGGAGCTATTCCCCTCCTTTGCCTGCTTTCCTCCATGCTATTCGGCTTCATACTCTATATAAGTTGCCAATTTTTGCTTCATATCTTATTATATTGAAGGAGGAGGAAACTGAGCAAACACTAAGGCTTAGAAACATGTGTTAAGAACCTGATGTGCTTTATCATTCATTGGTACTTTCATTTGATAAGTATAGCCACTGAGCCTCACTTAAGGCAACTAATTTGAATAGTTCTTAATTATAAATATTCATTCCCTTAAGTAGCTGTTCCTTTCTTGGTTTTTAAAGTTATTATCTAATCTATCTCAGGCAGGTATTTCACAAGGAGAAAAGGATAGGTCCAGATGAATCTTTATTATAAAGCATGACTTTGGTGCATCTTAGAAGCTCCTCCACATCCAGTTTTCCTGAAGGTGTGATGGAAAATAGAACTAGATTATGAACTGGATTACAAGACAATAAACTGGGAATTTAGCAACAGGTTTGTAAATCCAAATTTGTATGTAGAGTAAAAGGGCTAAAGCCATGAAAATTTTTAACTCAAAGACAGAGACTGTGATACTCATTTCTAATGTTTTCAAATAGCAACATTTCAATTGACTAGAAAGCTGCGGGATGGAGTGCTTGTTCACTGAATCTTTTGGAAAATTTGAGATTATGTATTGTACTCTTTGCTTCACTGTGATGATGTTACTGTGAAACTCCCTGTCGCTTTTCTTACAATCTGTATCTTGGAATATGCCAAGTTCATTCTTTGAATAGCAGGGACTATATAGAATTTTAAAATATGTAAATAATACCAGTTTCCAACAGAACTGTGCAAATGGAACTTGCATAGTGCACCTGTCCTCAACGTTTATTCCTTTCTTTCAAGTGTATTTCCCACTCTCAGTTGAAAACAAGTGGCTATAGCAAAAGAAGTAGGTGCTTGTAATATTATGGTACTTGGTGGTGGTATCATTAGTATTTCACCTTAGTTTTAAGTGACAATAGCTCATAAAGTTATCCTTCTGTAAGTATATTTGTTTTTAATAAAAATTGCATCCTAGAAGCAGGAGGCATACCCAGAACCTTCAAAATCTCCACAGGAACTATGTACTTTCCACATTCATCCTCCATGACTTACTTCTGTCATCACTCGTGAAATAGTTTCTTTTTGATGAGGAACTGGGGGAAAGAAGTAATATCCTTCCATTGTTCTGCAAATATGAATGTCAAGTTGAACTGTCAATTACTAGGTGAACTGTCCAAATTACTAGTGAACTTTAGTGAATTTAGGACTTTTGCTGGAAGCATTTGTGAACTTCCTTAGGTAACTGGAAGAAGTCCTGGACTGTTGCTGGAGAAACTGCAGTGAAATCTGCTTCTACTCACTATATGACTTTAAAATGGAATATAATCTCCCCAACCTTAATTCCTCATCTGTAAAATGGAAATACTGATGGCTACAAGACAATGTATGCTTATACTTGAGTCGTCTTGTGTTATAGGATGTTGGGTCATATGCCTCCTTGGGAATAAGCCAATAAATACACCAAAGTGCAGTATTTGGTGTACGAGGTTCAGAAGCCTGATTTTTTGATATAGAGAGAGTAGCCTCATCTCTCAAAACAGCAATTCTGTTAACAAACCCACATGTATTTGTAAATGAGGAATGGTGCTGAATTGGTTCACAATGAGAAAAAAAAAAAATTCACAAGAGCAGGAATACTGGCAGTCCAGTCTCTCCTTGAAGGGTCAAGCCTTACAAAGAGAATTAAGTTTTAATGATCTTAAGTCCTAAGGATCTTGAGATTGATAAAAAGGAAATTGGGTGATGTGAAAACTGAATAACATAACTCTAAGATGAAATGATGGATCTATATCAAAGTAGTGATAATTTTATGACTGGGACAGGAATGTTGCAGACACACTGGCCAAAATCCTATGTGGTTATCTCAGTATTAAAAATGGCTTTGTCAGCAGCACAAAGCTACAGATAAGGCTTTTGGTTATTCTTTCCCAAAAAGAAAGAAGTCTGCCAATATACAGTGTGAATCTTTGATCTCTATACTCAGTAGCCACCCAGTCTCTTTATATTTGACTTTTTCTTATTGAGCTATGATCAAGTATTTATTCAAGTTGTAGCCTTATCTCCAAGACAAATAATCTCTCTCTCTCTTTTTTTTTACATCATTCTCCCTATCTTGTTGTTGTTGTTGTTGCTGTTGTTGTTCAGTTGTTCAGTCATGTCTGACTCTGCGACCCCATGGACACACCAGTCTTCCCTGTCCTTCACTATCTCCCAGGATTTGCTCAAACTCATGTCCATTGAGTTGGTGAGGCCATCCAACCATCTCGTTCTCTGTCATCCCTTTCTGCTGCCTTCAGTCTTTCCCAGCATCAGCGCCTTTTCCAAATGAGTCAGCTCTTCACATAAAGTGGGCAAAGGATTGGAGCTTCACCTTCAGCATCAGTCTTTCCAACGACTATTCAGGGTTCATTTCCTTTAGGCCTAATTTGTTTTATCTCCTTGCACTCCAAGGGACTCTTAAGAGTTTTCTCCAGCACCACAGTTCAAGAGTATCAATTCTTCAGCAGTCAGCCTTCTTTATGGTCCAGCACTCACATACATACATGACTACTGAAAAGAAACATTGCTTTGACTATATAGACCTTTGTCAGCAAAGTAATGGCTCTGCTTTTTAAAATGCTGTCTAGGTTTGTCATAGTTTTCCTTCCAAGGAACAATTGTCTTTTAATTTCATTACTGCAGCAACCGTCCACAGTGATTTTGAAGCCCAAGAAAATAAAGTTTGTCACTGTTTCCATTGTTTTGCCATCTATTTGCCATGAAGTGATGAGACCAGATGCCATGATCTTAGTTATTTGAACGTTGAGTTTTCAGTTAGCCTTTCATTCTCCATTTTCACCTTCAAGAGGCTCTTTAGTTCCTCTTAGCTTTCTTCCATAAGGGTGGTATCATCTACATATCTGAAGTCATTGATATTTCTCCCAACAGTCTTGATTCCAGCTTGTGCTTCATCCATTCCTGAATTTTGCATGATATACTTTACATATAAGTTAAATAAGAAGAGTGGTAATATATAACCTAGACATATTCTTTTCCCAATTTTGAACCAGTCCATTTTTCCATGTCTGGTTCTAACTGTTGCTTCTTGACCTGCATACACGTTTCTCAGGAGGCAGGTAAGGTGGTCTGGTATTCACAACTCTATGAATTTTCCAGTTTGTTGTGATCCACACAGCCAAAGGCTTTCACGTGGTCAATGAAGCAGTCTATTTTTACTTGAAAATAATTTCAAAATCTAGTCCTCAGAAGTAATCCAATTTCTTTTTCCAAATTCCATTTATGACAATGCCTAGTCCACATCGTTATTATGACTGGTAATTTACATATAATCCTTATTGTTCCTAGTAACTTTCACACATTCAACAAATGATGTTTGTAATTTGAATATGAATATCTCCTCTTATAGACTTTATTATTTATCTGTATATTTTTGTTCATTATTGGCACCATAGCATACTTCAATTCAGTTCAGTTCAGTCGCTCAGTCGTGTCTGACTCTTTGCAACCCCATGAATCACAGCACGCCAGGCCTCCCTGTCCATCACCAACTCCCGGAGTTCTCCCAGACTTGCGTCCATCAAGTCGTTATTTGATCCCAATTAAAAAATTTTTTCTCACTTTTTGCTAAGCAAACAAATCATTCTAAAAACTCCACTTTTTGAGCATCTAAACTACATCTTCCAGATGCTCTTACACCTCTGACACATTTTTTGGANCAGGCCTCCCTGTCCATCACCAACTCCCGGAGTTCTCCCAGACTTGCGTCCATCAAGTCGTTATTTGATCCCAATTAAAAAATTTTTTCTCACTTTTTGCTAAGCAAACAAATCATTCTAAAAACTCCACTTTTTGAGCATCTAAACTACATCTTCCAGATGCTCTTACACCTCTGACACATTTTTTGGACTGTGGTACATGATTTTTAGCATTAAAGAAAGTGCTCATTAAGATTTAAAGTATATATAGAACAACACTCAAAATTTGGATGTATCATAATGTCACTTTATAATCTGTATTACATTGAGATATTATTTAATTTATATGCAGAGTACATCATGAGAAACGCTGGGCTGGAAGAAGCACAAGCTGGAATCAANCTCATTTGAGAAGACCCTGATGCTGGGAAAGACTGAGAGCAGGAGGAGAAGGGGACAACAGAGGATGAGATGATGGTTGGATGACATCACCCACTCAATGGACATGGGTTTGGGTGGACTCCTGGAGTTGGTGATGGACAGGGAGGCCTGGTGTGCTGTGATTCATGGGATCGCAAATAGTCGGACAACACTGAGTGACTGATCTGAACCGAACTGAGATATAGTTACTCAAGTGTGGCAGGTAGTAGTTACTACCTTTCTACTTGTATCATAGTTTATTGTCAATGTAAATATTTTGCTTTTCATGTTCTCCTTTAGTTTCTGTAAAGATGGGGACAAAGTTTCACTTATCTTTTTATTCTCTAGGTAGTTGGTAAATTTATATTTAAAAAACAGGAAAAAGTAAAAAAAAAAAAGAAAAAAGAAAGAAAGAAGAAAAGAACCAAGTCCTAACATTAAGGAAGATGAGCTTGATTTCAAGATGCTATCTTTTTCCATGTTATTGTCTAAAACTGTCACATAAATTTATTAGCATAAAAGATGATGCACTACTATTCCAGATTGTATTCAGAGGGAGCATTTCTCCCAGCTATATCTCTGATAAAATATATGTTAGAGGATTGGTAAAGCAGTTAGCTGAAATCACTAACATTTTTGTCATTGTTTACCTCTTTTCTCAGTTGGTCCAAGTTAATTCTGTTAGTTTCTGTGACTTTGAATAAAATTCCTTATTATGTTACTTTGTAATTGACATAACTAAAGGTCCTGTGTAGGCTTAAGTGTGGATTTCCTAGACTCTCCCAAATTCTAGTCATACATATCTTGAAGTCTGTGAAGAAAAAAAAGGTACAATCTTTTTGTCATAAACATGTATAATTACTTACCTTTTCCATTTATCTTTATATTACCATGACATTTCTCAATTACAAATAAAGTGTCCATAGTAAATGGACCTCTCTCAATAGATTTCTCTGTATTCTCTATATTCTATATTCTCTATATGTTAAAGTGACTTTTAATGATGGAAAATCCACTTCAACATAAAGCAGCTATTTGGAGCCCAGACCAGTCTCTCCATAATTCCCACACCTTGGTTTCCTCTTTGAAGTCATGCAAATATAACATATTTTCTTATGTCTTTCTTAAAATGTCTTAAGAATAATATGTGACTTGCTATAGTAAGCATGGCAGAGAACCAAGTGATAACCCTTTTCCTGGGCTCTGCAGTTTCATAAAACATCATCACCCTGTTTGGATCCTTTTCCTACAGTGATATGAAATGACATTTTCTTGTGTTTTCACATTTTTAGGTCAGTGACATTCCATCTCCTAATTAGTGTTCTGTTGCAGTTGTGTGAATATTGACACACTGTCTTGATATTTTACTGATAATTTACTGAAAAAGATCTTCCAAGATATTTAAGAGAGAACATTCCAGCCTTCCTCTTTATCTTATTTTTCAATTTCATTAAAATTTATAAACATTTTAACTGTAGCATTATTAAAAACATGATATATCAAAAGTCATTAAAGAGAGAGGGATTATGGAGGTTTAAAAACATGTCTCCCCACTCCAGTACTCTTGCCTGGAAAATCCTATGGACGGAGGAGCCTGGAAGCCTGCAGTCCATGCGGTCGCTGAGGGTCAGACATGACTGAGTGACTTCACTTTCACTTTTCACGTTCAAGCATTGGAGAAGGAAATGGCAACCCACTCCAGTGTTCTTGCCTGGAGAATCCCAGGGACAGGGAGCCTTTGGGGCTGCCGTCTATGGGGCTGCACAGAGTCAGACACAACTGAAGTGACTTAGCAGCAGCAGCAGCAGAGTCTTTGATACCACTCTCATCAGGAGGTGGAGTCTGATTTCATTTCCTTTGAATGGAAGTAAAATGAAGCAGAAGTGATGCTCCATGAATTCTGAAACTGGATCCTAAAAGCAGTGCTAACCTCAGCCTGACTCTCTGCTGGGACGTTTGCCCTTGAGACTCTAACAGCATAGTGTAAGGAAGAAAGTGCTGATCACATAGAGAGGTATCATGCAGGTGTTCTGAGATAAAGCTCCTAGTTGAGGTCCTAGGCAGCAACCAGCATTAACCAGCAAAACATGAGAAGCCTTTGAGATGGTTCTGGCCCCAGGCACCATCTGACTAAAACCATGTGAGAACCCCCCAGTGAGAACTGACTAGCTGAAACAAACTGACACTCAGAATTCTGGGAAATGATACTAGTAAATTACTGTTGCTTTCATATGATGCCAAGTTTAAGATGTTTTGTTTTACCACCATAGATAACAAGAAAATAGTTTATTGCCACACTGGTAACTCCCGTAGCCAAATGTAAAATGTGAGGCATTGATTTTGAGTTGTGAGGAGTAACTTTCAGAGGCTGAAGTTTGTTAGTAAAGTCAATACAGTCTGGAGGAGTTTGTCAGTGAGAACTTAAACACACATGGGTAAGCAATTATTAAAAGCTGGAGGAAAGGAGACCCTTGTTATGTAGTTCTGAGAAGTTTAGCAGTACTATTGGTCATTGAAATGTAGAAAGTAAATATACCTAATGAATGGATGATCTGCCTAAGGAAATTTCCAGACATAGTGTTGAAGATTCAACCTGGTTTCTTCAGCTGCTTGTAATGAAATGAGAGAAGAACTAAAGAAATAAGAGCTTTAAAAAAATCTGTTAAATATAAAGAATCCAGGACTTGGGTTCAAAAATAAAACAGTTTCTCATTCCCAACCTCTCCAGATGGTAAACTATTCTCAAATTAGGAAATAGTTTTCAGGCAAAGATCAAATTCAGGGCACTGTCAGGAAAACATTTTGGTCTGAAAAATTACTTTAAAGCAGTTGAAGACTTCAAAAGTATTTAAGGTGGTGCCTCATATACTTTACAGAAAAAAAAAAAAAAGCCCATCTGAGAATCTGAAGAGCAAGCCTCACATTTCCTCTCAATTAAAAATTAGGGCTTGTAATAATTTTTAGGGCCTTATCCTACAGAAAATTGACTGGGAAGTAAAGGTAGAGAAGACTTTACCTTAAGACTCTATGTTAACTGGGTATTTTTGTTTAATTAAATGAACCCTGAAAGATTCATTGAAAATCCATAAGAATTTTAAGATAATTGTATTAACAAAACACTGCCAGCTTGGACTAAAAGGGAAAGCATCATGATGAAATGAAATGTGGCATTGATATGCCCAAATGTCTATGGGAAGGAAACAAGCAGAGAAGATAATTCAGCTATAGTCATGAGTCACATTTACACAAAAGGAAAGATGATTCAAAGGGAAGAACCAAGAATCATGGAGAATTATTGTCAGACACCAGAACTAAGTCTTAATCAATGACCTGGGAGTCTGTGCTAGTCTGAATTCCAGAATTATAATGAACCAGTGACTATTGTATCTCTTCTATTTTTCTTTTCCTTTCTTTCCTTTTTTGCCTCCTTATACAATTGGGTCATTTGATAAAGAATCCATCTGCAGTGCAGAAGACCCTGGTTCAATTCCTGGGTCGGGAAGATCCGCCAGGAAGATCCGCTAGAGAAGGGATAGGCTACCTACTCCAGTATTCTTGGGCTTCCCTTGTGGCTTAGCTGGTAAAGAATCTGCTTGCAGTGTGGGAGACCTGCATTGAATCCCTGGTTTAGGAAGATTCCCTGAAGAAGGGAAAGGCTACCCACTCCAGTATTCTGACCTGGAGAATTCCATGGACTATACAGTCCATAGTGTTGCAAAGAGTCAGACATGACTGAGTGACTTTCACTTTCATACAAGAACATCTGTGTTATGTCTCTCCCACCACTGTATTTTTAGTGTGTGGGAGGTAGACAATCCATTTCTTTAGTACACATATGCACACACAAATGTACCCAATAGAAGAACCACTGGCAAATGTATTTATCCATGAAGATCTCTTAGACTGCCAGTGAAACCAGAGAAGTAAAAATAGCCAAAAATATTTATTAATATTATTGGTCTTCTACAGAAAAAAAAATGTTGATCCTTGGTCTAAAAAACTGACATACCACTAATGAAAAGAAAATTGAAATAGTTATATTAGTATCAGATATAATATGTTTCAGGGAAAAGAATATTGGTAAGAAAAGCCATTTAATAATGATAAATTGGTTAATTTATCAAGAGTACATAAAAATACTAGTGGTGTATGTATATAATAGTTTCAAAAATGAATGAAATTTGCTAGAACTGCAAAGCAAAACAGACACATCTGCAATTAGTTGGAAATTTTTACTGTATCTGTCAATATCTGATAGAATATATAGACAGAAAATTAGTGAAGATATTTAAAACATGAATAGGACTATCAATCAACCTGATCTAAGATGTTAGTAACATTTATCAGTTCAGTTCAGTTCAGTCACTCAGTCGTATCTGACTCAGCAACCCCACGGACTGCAGCCCACCAGGTTCCTCCATCCATGGGATTTTCCAGGCAAGACTACTGGAGTGGGGTGCCATTGCCTTCTCTGAAAGGAATAGCAGGATATAGTTAAAGTCTTGAAAATGAAAAATCTACAACCAAGAGTACTGTACCTGGCAAGGATGTCATTCAAAATTGATGGAGAAATGAAAAAGCTTTTCAGACATGCAAAAGTTAAGAGAATTCAGTACCACCAAACTAGTTCTACAACAAATATTAAACAGAATAATATTTTCCTAAAATACAAGAGAATAATAAAGATCTACAGAAGCAGCCCCAAAATTAAGAAAATGGCAATGGGAACATATATATAAATAATCACTTTAAATGTAAATAAATGCTGCAACCGAAAGACACAGACTGGCTGAATGCATACAAAAACAAGACCCATATATATGCTGTCTACAAGAAACCCACTTCAGACCTAAAGACACATATAGACTGAAAATGAAAGGATGGAAAAATATATTTCATGCAAATGAGATCAAAAGAAAGCTGGAAGAGCAATCCTCATATCTGACAGAATAGACCTTAAAATAAAGAAGGTTACAAGAAATAAGGAAGGACACTACATAATGATCCAGGGATCAATCCAAGATGAACAGATAACAATTGAAACTATCTATGCTCCCAACATAGGAGCAGCTCAGTACATAAGACAAACACTAACAGTCATGAAGAAGAAACTGATGGTAACAAAATAATAGTAGAAGACATTAGCACCCTACTCACACCAATGGGCAGATCATCAAAACAGAAAATTAATAAGGAAGCACAAGTCTTAAATGATACATTAGATGAGATGGATCCCACTGATCTCTTCAGGACATTCCATCCAAATGCAGAAGAATACACTTTCTTCTCAAGTGCACGTGGAACATTCTCCAGGATAGACCACATCTTGGGTCACAAATCACACCTCACTAAATTTAAGAGAATTCAAATATCAAGCATCTTCTCTGACCACAACACTATGAGACTAGATATCAATTACAGAATAAAACTGTAAGAAAGATTAAATGACTAAAAGGGAGATTAAATGACTTGTTTCTAAATAACCAACAGGTTACTGAAGAAATCAAAAGTGAAATAAAAACATTTCTAGAAACAAATGATAATGAAAACACAACAACTCAAAATCTATGGGATGCAGCAAAAACAGTCCTAAGAGGGAAGTGCATAGCAATATAATTCTACCCCAAGAAGCAAGAAAAACATTGAATAAACAACCTAATTTCACACTTAAAACAACTGGAAAAAGAACAACAACAACACCAAATTAGTATTAGGAAAGAAATCATAAAGATCAGAGCAGAAATAACTGAAAAAGAAATGAAAGATAATAGTAAAGATAAATAAATCTATAAGCTGGTTCTTTGAGAAGATGAGCAAAATTGACAAACATTTAATGAGATTCATCAATAAAAAGAGAGAAAAGAATCAAATCAACAAAATTAGAAATGAAAAAAGAGAGGTTATGACAGACAAGGCAGAAATATAAAGAACTATAAGAGACTATTAAAAACAACTATATGGCAATAAAATGGATAACCTGGGAAAAATGGAACAGATTCTTAGAAAAGTTCAATCTTCCATGGCTGACCAGGAAGCAATAGAAATTATAAACAACCCAATTACAAGCACTGAGATTTAACCTGTGATAAAAAAATCACTATGTTAGATGGTATGGAGATTTCTTTAAAAAAGGAATAAAACCACCATATGATCCAGTAATCCCACTCCTATGCATATACCTTGAAGAAATCGAAATTGAAGATGACTCATGTATCCCATTGTTCATTGCAGCACTATTTACAATAGCTAGAAATGAAAGTAACCTAGATGTCCATCAGCAGATAAATGGATAAAGAAGTTATGGTATATATATACACAATGGAATATTAATCAGCCATAAAAAGGAACACATTTGAGTTGGTTCTAATGAGGTAGATGAACCTAGAACCTATTATACAGAGTGAAGTGAGTCAGAAAGAATAGATAAATATCATATTTTAACACACATATACGGAATCTAGGAAAATGGTGAAAGTGAAAGAAAGTGAAGTTGCTCAGTCGTGTCCGACTCTTTTCGACCCCATGGACTGTAGTCTATCAAGCTCCTCAGTCCATGGGATTTTCCAGGCAAGAGTGCTGGAGTGGATGAAGAATTTATTTCCAGAGCAGCAATGGAGAAAGACACAGAGAATAGACTTATGGACATGGGGAGAGGGGAGGAGAGGGTGAGATGTATGGAAAGAGTAACATGGAAACTTACATTACCATAGGTAAAATAGATGGCCAACAGGAATTTGCTGTGTGGCTCAGGAAGCTCAAACAGGGGCTCTGCATCAACCTAGAGGGGTGGGATGCGGAGGGAGATGGGAGGGAGTTTCAAGAGGGAGGGGATATATGTGTTCCTATGGCTGATTCATGTTGAGATTTGACAGAAAACAAAAAAATTCTGTAAAGCAATTATCCTTCAATTCAAAAAAAAGATTAAGAAAAAAACAGTAACATCACAAGCTATTTTTTAGAAGTATCAAAAAATTGATAAAGCCCTAGCCAGATTGATCAGAAAAAATGACAAAAATTTACACACTCACAGATAGGAAAATGATAGCCTCTACTACATTTCATAGAAATTTTAAAAATAATATGAAATATGATAAAGAAATTTATGCTTATAATTTGGTAACTTAGATGAAATGGATGCATATTTTGAAGGACACATATAACCGAGCTCACTCAAAAAAAAAAAAAAGAAAATCTGAGTAGGTCCATACATGTTACATAAATTTTCAAGTAAAAGTATTTTCACAAGTAATATTCCAAACCTAGATTACTTTTATGGTTCCTGATACTAAATATTTAATAAGGAAATAATACCAGTTCTATACACCTTCAGAAAATGGAAGGAAGAAGAAATTCTTCCCAATGCTTTTATGACCTCAGTATTACCTTGATAAAAACCAACCAATGAACAAAGAACAGAAAAGAAATGATCTAACAGGAAAGGAAAGCAACAGACCAGTACCCCTCACTGGCATCAATGAATAAATTCTTAACAGAGTTTTAGCCAGTCAAATCCCATGAGATATAAAAATGATAATATATCATGACCAAAAATGATTTATTCCAAATATGATTTATCCAACATTAATTCATTAAACAAATATATATCAGAAAAGCAGAAATAATCTCCTCAAGCTGGTAAAGACCATATATGAAAATCTACAGCTAACATCATTATTAGTGTTGAAAACAACATTTCCCGTCCAAGATCAGAAACGTGGCAAACTTGCCCACTCTCACCACTTCTATTCACAACTGTTCTCTGGAGGGTTTATCTGGCATAACAAGGCAAGAAGAAGAAATAAAAGGCATCCAGAAAGTAAAGGAGGTAATAAAGCAGTCTTTATACCCGGATGACATAGTAGTCTATGAATTTAATCTAGTGGAATGTACCAAGAAAGCTAGTAAATTAATAAGATTAGAGGAGTTATAGAATACAAGGCCATTATGGAAAAATCTATTAGTTTTCTTTACACTGCTGAAAAACAATCAGAAATTGAAATAAAAAATACCACTGATAGTATCATCAAGAATAACTTAGAGTTACCAGAGGGGAGGCTGGTGTGCTGCAGTCCATG
This sequence comes from Neotragus moschatus, assembly GCA_006410615.1. Classification (NCBI taxonomy): domain Eukaryota; kingdom Metazoa; phylum Chordata; class Mammalia; order Artiodactyla; family Bovidae; genus Neotragus; species Neotragus moschatus. Next base: position 334,445 of record SJYA01000437.1, on the reverse strand, counting down.
GGGTGGCAAAGAGTTGCACAGGACTGAGTGACTGAACTGAACTGAACTGAACCAGAGGGGAAGGTTAGGAGGGAGAGATAGTTAAGAAGCTTGGGACTGACACACTGCTATATTTAAAATAGATAACCAACAAAGACTTACTGTACAGCACAGGGAATTCTGTCAATATTCTGTAATAACCTAAATGGGAAAAGAATTTGAAAAAGAATAGATTACATGTATAACTTAATCACTTTCTTGTACACCTGAATCTAATACATTGTTACTCAACTACACTCTTATATAAAATTTTTTTAAAAAATGAAATTGTTGTGTAGTTGCTAAGTAGTGTCTGACTCTTGTGATCCCATGGACTGTAGCCTGCCCTGCTCCTCTGTCCATGGTATTTTCCAGGGAAGAATACTGGAATGGGTTGCAATTTCCTTCTCAAGGGGATCTTCCTGACCCAAGGACTGAACCCATGACTCCTGCATTGGCAGGTGGATTCTTTACCACCGAGCCATCTGGGAATACCAGAATATGAAATTTTTGTTGTTGTTTAGTCACTAAGTCATGTCCAACTCTTTTGCAACCCCATGGACTGTAGCCCACCAGGATATGAAATACTTAGGTCTAAATCTGGCAAAAGATGTAAAAAATCTTCTGCACTAAGAATTACAAAATGTTTCTGAGAGAATTAAATATAACTAAATTAGTAGAAATATATACTTTGATGTGAAGAACCAATTCATTGGAAAAGACACCGATGCTAAGAAAGATTGAGGACCTGAGAAGGGGGTGACAGAGAATGAGATGGTTGGATAGCATAGCCAACTCAATGGACATGAGTCTGAGCAAACTCTGAGAGACAGTAAAGGACAGGGAAGTCTGGCATGCTGCAGTCTGTGGGGTGGCAAAGCGTAGGACACTACTGAGCGACTGAACACCAACAACAAATACTTTGTTAACTGATGAAAAGTTAATATTGTTATTGTGATGGTTTTACCCAAATTTATTTATAGATTCATTACAATAGCAAACAAAATCAAATAAGGCTCTTTTTTTTTGTAGAAATTATCAAACTGATTCTAAAATTTGTATCGAAGTACAGAAAACCTAAAATAGCCAAAAGGTCTTTGAAAAAGAACAAAATCAGATAACATAGAGTATTTGATTTCAGACTTATAAAGCTATGGTGACCAAGAATGGATTATTGGAACTGCATGGAATGTCCAAAATAAACTCACACATACACCATCATTTGATTTTTAAATTTATTCACTTTAATTGGAAGATAATTACTCAACAATATTGTAATAGCTTCTGCCATACATCAACATGAATTGGACATAGGCATACATATGTCCCTTCCCTCCTGAATGTCCATCCAATTTAAAATTAGGGAATTTTAAGAATTCTTAAATAGAATACAAAAGCAGGAACTATTAAAGAATAAAATCAACAAGTTGCTCTTTAGCAAGAGTAAAACTTTTATTCTTCTAAAGCCACTGTTAAGAGCAGGCAGCTGACTAAAATAAAATATTTGCAAATCATGTATCTGACAAAGGACTTGTATGTAGAATTTGCAAGCAATTTTTATAAGAAAACAAATAGCCCCACTGGAAATGGACAAAAGAAAATATGCATATAGGAGTTGAGCACATGAAAAAATGTTCCACACCAATTCAAATTGGGGAGTGCAAATTAAATCCCAATGAGATATTCCTTAATATCAATTGGAATGGCTAAATTTTTTAAAAATACTGATCGTATTAAGTGTTGGCACCATTGTGCTGCTAAAAAGCTCATACCTATCTCTTGGAATATAAAATGATATAACCACTTTAGGGAACATATTCACAGCTTAAAAAAAAAAAAAAGCTTACACCTACTATACAACCTTGTCATTCTACTCCTAGGTATTTACCCAAAATAAACATGAGCTAATATCCACACAAAGACTTTTTTCTCATAGTTTATAGCACCTTTATTTATAATAATCAACACTGGAAATAATCCATATATTCATAAACAAGTGAGTGGTTAAACAAATTATGGACTACTGTGAAACCTGAGTACTGCCATTTTTAAAACAGATAGCTAGGGGGAACGTACTTTATAATGCAGGAAGCTCACAGTGCTCTTGGAGACCTAGATGGGTAGGATGGGAGTGGGGTGGGAGGAAGATCCAAGAGAGAGGGGATGCATGTTTTCATATAGCTGACTCACTTCATTGTACAGCAGAAATTGACACAACACCATAAAGCAACTATGCCCCAATTTAGAAAATAAGAAGTGTTATTACATGTAGTAACATGGATAAATCTTAAAGTAACTGTGTTGAGTGAAAGGAGCCAAACATGAAAGAGTAAATATTCTATGATTCCATTTATATAAAATTCTAGAAATTGTAAACTAACCTATAGTGAGAGAAAGTATACCAGTGGTTGCCTGTGGGTAGAGGAAGGGAAGGCTAGATTACATCAGTATGAGGAAACTTTTGGGGGTGATGGACATGTTTGTTAACTACATTGTAGTAATTACTTCACAATTAAACACATGTTGAAGCCTATCAAATTGAACATTTTAGATGTATATATTCAGTTCAGTTCAGTTGCTCAGTTGTGTCTGACTCTGCAATCCCATGGAGGGCAACACACCAGGCTTCCCTGTCCATAACCAATTCTCAGAGCTTGCTCAAATTCATGTCCATCAAGTTGGTGATGCTATCCAACCACATGACCTACTGTTATCCCCTTCTCCTGCCTCCAGTCTTGCCCAGCATCAGGGTCTTTTCCAAAGAGTAAGTTCTTTGCATCAGGTGGCCAAAGTATTGGAGATTCAGCTCTAGCATCAGTCCTTCCAATTAATATTCAGGACTGATTTCCTTTAGAATTGACTGACTGGATCTCCTTGATGTCCAAGAGACTCTCAAGAGCCTTCTCCAACACCACAGTTCAAAAGCATCAATTCTTTGGAACTCAGCTTTCTTTATGGTATATCTCTCAAACCATAGCTTTGACTATATGGGCCTTTGCGGGCAAAGTAATGTACAGATTATTATACCACAATAAATTTGTAAAAAACAAATTATGTAAAATATTACATAAACTTAGTTGATAAAGCAGCATCATGGTTTGAGAGGATTAACTCAGTTTTGAAAAGAATTTCATAGTGGATAAAATTCTATTGAATAGATTGTATGCCACAGAGAAATTGTTCATAAAAGTCAGTCAGTCAATGTGGCACACTTCATTGTCTTATTTTAAGAAACTGCCACACGGACTCCAATCTTCAGCAATCACTATGCTCATCAGTCTGCGGATATCAACACTGAGGTGAAACTCTTCAGCAAAAAATTTATATCTCACTGGAGGCTCATATGATGGTTAGCATTTTTTTTAGTAATAAAGCATTTTTAATTAAAGTATGCACATTTTAATATATAATGCTGTTGTACACTGGGTAGACTGCAGTGTAGTATAAACATAATTTTCATATGCACTGGGAAGCCAAAACATTTGTGTGACTTGTTTTATTTTGTGATACTTTCTTTAAGTTCAATGGAGTATCAGATGAAAAAATGAATGAATTCCCTAATGTAAACAGTGGCTTCCCTGATAGCTCAGTTGGTAAAGAATCTGCCTGCAATGCAGAGACCCCAGTTCCATTCCTGGGTCAGGAAGATCTTCTAGAGAAGGGATAGGCTACCCACTCCAGTATTCTTGGGCTTCCCTTGTGGCTCAGCTGGTAGAGAATCTGCCTGCAATGCAGGAGACCTGGGTTCAATCCCTGGGTTGGGAAGATCCCCTGGAGAAGGGAAAGGCTACCCACTCCAGTATTCTGACCTGGAGAATTCCATGGACTGTATAGTCCATTGGCTCACAAAGAGTTGGACATGACTACTGACTTTCACTCACTTCACTAATGTAAACTATAGACTATTTGGGTAATTATGATTGATGTATCAGTATCAGTTCATCAACTGTAACAAATGTATGACTCTGGCAGGGGACACTGATAATAGAGGATGATGTGCACGCACAGGGCCAGAATATATAGGAAGTTTATAAATCTTATTACAAATTTTGCTAAATCTAAAAAATAAAATCTCCAAAAAGAAGGACCTACTGTTCACCCAAGAGTATAGATAAATTTCACAGTCATAATGTCAAATAAAATAATATGGGTCCAAAAATGTGTATGTGATATTATTCTTACTAATATAAAGTTTTTGATAGGTGACAAAAGGGACCTTGTGAGGTTGTCGAAATAATCTAGTTATGTGACCATCTATTATGTAAAATATCATCAAATTATACATTTAAGTTTTTTATCCTTTAACTTATATCTCATTTTTAAAACTATCTGTAAATCTCTGCAAATGTAAACTCCTCAAAAATATGATGTGTGTGTGTGCATGTGAATGCATGGATTTGTATGTGTGTGTGTGTGATATATATATATATATATATCTAAAAGCTACAGCTTCCCTCATAGCTCAGTTGATAAAGAATCTGCCTGTAATGCAGGAGACCTGGGTTTGATTCCTGGGTTGGAAAGATTCCCTGGAGAAGGAACTTGCAATCCACTCCGGTATTCTTGCCTAGAGAATCCCCATGGACAGAGGAGGCTGGCAGGCTACAGTCCATGGGATTGCAAGAGTTGGACGTGACTTAGCGACTGAACCACCACCACGTATATATACAAGCATATCTAGGTAGATTCATAAATACTAAATACAAAGGTGAATATATGCAGGTATATTAATGGAATATTTCTGATAATGTATAGGAGCAATTGGTTATTGTAAGAAATGGGAGCTGTACTGGCTTTTATATCTTTTGGAGTTTGCACCCTTTACATGCATTTCCTATTCAAACAGCAAACAAATGGATTGCAAGAAGAAAATATTAACAAAATACTACATCACTGCTCTGGAGTCTGCTTAACTTGAATTAATCCTTTGCTTCTCTAACCAGGAATTAAAATAATTTTTAAGTGACCTAACAACATCTAGAAAATCATATAGATTTTTCTGATGTTAGAAATTTTTTTTTGAAGGATAATTGCTTTACAGAATTTTTCTGTTTTCTGTCAAACTTCAACATGAATCAGCCATAGGTATACATATATTCTCCTCCCTCTTGAACCTCCCTCCCATCTCCCTTCCCATCCCACCCTCTACCTTGATACAGAGCTCCTGTTTGAGTTTCCTGAGCCATACAGAAAATTCTCCATGGCTTCTATTTCACATATGGTAATGTAAGTTTNATACATATATTCTCCTCCCTCTTGAACCTCCCTCCCATCTCCCTTCCCATCCCACCCTCTACCTTGATACAGAGCTCCTGTTTGAGTTTCCTGAGCCATACAGAAAATTCTCCATGGCTTCTATTTCACATATGGTAATGTAAGTTTCCAAAGAAAGGCAATGCCAAAGAATGCTCAAACTACTGCACAATTGCACTCACGTCACACGCTAGTAAAGTAATGCTTAAAATTCTTCAAGCCAGGCTTCAGCAATACATTACCCGTGAACTTCCAGATGTTCAAGCTGGTTTTAGAAAAGGCAGAGGAACCAGAGATCAAATTGCCAACATCTGCTGGATCATGGAAAAAGCAAGAGAGCTCCAGAAAAAAATCTATTTTTNAGTTATTTCTGCTCCTATATTTATGGGTTTTTTCCTTATACTAATTTTGGGGGTTCTTTGTTGTTCTTTTTCCAGTTATTTTAGCTGTGGAATTAGGTAGTCTATTCAATATTTTTCTTGTTTCTTCAGGTAGGATTGCCTGAGGTAGTGTATATTGCTATACGCTTCCCTCTGAAGACTGTTTTTGCTGCATCTCATTGGTTTTGAGATGTCATGTTTTCACTGTTATTTATATCTAGATTTTCTTTTTATTTCACTTTTGATTTCTTCAGTAACCCACTGGTTATTTAGAAACATGTTGCTTAATCTCCATGTGTTTGTGTTTCTTACAGTTTTATTCTGTAATTGATATCTAGTCTCGTAGTGTTGTGGTCAGAGAAGATGCTTGATATGATTTGAATTCTCTTAAATTTACTGAGGTTTGATTTGTGACCCAAGATGTGGTGTATCCTGGATAATGTTCTATGTGCACTTGAGAAGAAAGTGTATTCTTCTGCATTTGGATGGAATGTCCTGAAGAGATCAATGAGATCCATCTCACCTAATGTGTCATGTAAGACTTGTGTTTCATTATTACTTTTCTGTTTTGATGATCTGTCCATTGGTGTGGGTAGAGTGCTAAAGTCTCCTACTATATTTGTTACCAGGAATTTCTCCTTTCATGTCTGTTAGTGTTTGTCTTATGTATTGAGCTGCTCCTATGTTGGGTGCATACATAGTTTCAATTGTTATCTGTTCATCTTGGATTGATCCCTGGATCATTATGTAGAGTCCTTTCTTATTTCTTGTAATCTTCTTTATTTTAAGGTCTATTTTGTCAGATATAGGATTGCTACTCCAGCTTTCTTGTACTTCCCATTTGCATGGAATATGTTTTCCCGTCCTCTCACTTTCAGTCTATATGTGTCTTGAGGACTGAAGTGGGTTTCTTGTAGACAGTATATGTATGGGTCTTGTTTCTATATTCATTCAGCCAGTCTGTCTTTTGGTTGGAGCATTTAATTCATTTGCATTGAAAGTAATTATTGATATATTTATTCCATTGTCACTTTTTCAATTGTTTGGAGTTGATTTTGCAGATCCTTTTCCTTCTCTTATATTTCTTGACTATATAAGCCCCTTTAACATTTGTTGTAAAGCTGGTTTGGTGGTACTGGATTCTCTTAACTTTTGTTTGTCTGAAAAGCTTTTTCATTTCTCCATCAAGTTTTAATGAGATCCTTGATAGGTACAATAATCTTAGTTGTTGATTTTTCCCTTTCAGTTCTTTAACTATATGCTGCCATTCCTTGGCCTGCAGAGTTTCTGTTGAAAGATCAGCTGTTAAGTGTATGGGGTTTCCCTTATATGTTACTTGTTGCTTTTCCCTTGCTGCTTTTAATATTCTTTCTTTGTGTTTAGTCTTTGTTAGTTTGATTAGTATGTGTCTTGGCATGTTTCTCCTTGGGTTTATCCTGTATGGGACTCGTTGTGCCTGTTGGACTGGATTGACTATTTTCTTTTCCATGTTGGGGAAATTTTCAACTATAATCCCTATAAGACTTTTCTCATGCCCTTTCCTTTTCTCTTCTTCTTCAAGGATCCCTATAATTCAAATGTTGTATTTGATATTGTCCCAGAGGTCTCTGAAACTGTCTTAAGTTCTTTACATTCTTGTTACTTTATTCTGCTCTTCAGAAGTTATTTCCACCATTTTATCTTCCAGGAAACGATTCATTCTTCTGCTTCAGATATTCTGCTATTGATTCCTATTCCTAATACACTATCTCTAGAGTATTTTTAATTTCAGTAATTGTGTTGTTTGTCTCTGTATGTTTATTCTTTAATTCTTCTAGGTTTTTTTAATTGATTCTTGCATTTTCTCCATTTTGCCTTCAAGGTTTTTGATCATCTTTACTATCATTATTATGAATTCTTTTTCAGGTAGTTTGCCTATTTCCTCTTCATTTATTTGGACTTCTGTGTTTCTAGTTCATTCTTCCCTTTGTGTAGTATTTTGCTGCCTTTTCTTTTCTTTTTTTTAACTTATTGTGTTTTAGGTCTCCTTTTGCCAGGCTTCAAGGTTGAATTCTTTCTTCCTTTTGTTTTCTTCCCTCCTAAGTTTGGTCCAGTGGTTTGTGTAAGCTTTGTACAGGGTGAGATTTGTGCTGAGTTTTTGTTTGTTTTTCCTCTGATGGGCAAGGCCAAGTGAGTTGCTGATCCTATCTGCTGAGGAGTGGGTTTGTATTTTTGTTTTGTTTGTTGTTTAGAAGAGGCATCCTGCCCAGGTCGCTACTGGCATTGTATTCCAATGGTTCCCTTTGTGTGAGTTTTCACAATTTTATCCCCCTAGGATTAGTTTTCTGGTAGTCTAAGGTCTTGGAATCAGTGCTCCTGCTCCAAAGGTTTAGGGCTTTATCTCTGGTCAGGAATGAAGATTCCACAAGTGGTTCATTATGGCATTAAGTGAGATTAAAACAAATATCCAAAAACGAGAAACCAAAGATGAACCCTAGACAAATGGCAGTTACAAAATCAGGTAAATGATAATTAAAATAATGGAATATACACATATACATATATATCCATGAGCAAAGACAATAGAGTTCAAGAAAAATAAAGTACAATAGATTGACCCGATGAACAAAGGAAATCCAAAATTATATTTACCAGTTGAGAACAGTCTAACTAAAGCACAAAGTGGAAAACAAAACTAAAGCAAGCTGCCAAGTGGGGAATAAAGCAATGAAAACAAAACTAATAAATATGTTGAAAGGAAAGAAAAGAAATATAAGAAAGAAAGAATAGATATTCAAAGTTAAATAGAGGCAGATGAAGAAGATATATATATACATTAAAGATTAACTGCACCTGGAAAGAATAGTAGGAAAGGCAAACAAAGGAATCAATGTAGAAAACATATAAGAGGTTTAAAAAGTGAAAATTTTAAAAAAGAGAGAGAGGGGGAAAAAAAGGAAAAACATCCCAGAACTGAAAAAGCCCAATATAGATGCAGAGGTTTATAACAATAAAAAAAAATATGGCTGAGGGAAAAAAAAAAAAGCTCTAAAGCTTAATTAGATTTCATAGTTCCAATAAAATTGACAACTACAACAGAGGAGAGGAAAAAAGGGGGGAAAAAGGAAAAAAATCTAAAAAAATCTACAGAACAAATCAAAACATAAATATAATAAATGTTTTTCTTGAGTCACTGCTGTCAAAGTGCTTTTCCTCTCTGGAAGTCCCAGTCCACTTCACCTCCCTAGGATGCCCTCTAGCACTGTGCTGATCTCTGGACTGGTTGTGGGGGGTGGCTCAGATTCTAATCTGGTCCTACTCTGGTATGTTCTCGCCTCCAATGTCCACAGCTATCAGAACTAGTGCACTTTCTTTTGTCGGAGCTCTCAATGACCTTTTATATATTCCACAGACACAGAATCTGCCTAGGTGAATCGGGTGAATTTGATCTGCAGCTTGTACAGCTGGTGGGAAGGTTTTGGGTTTTCCTTAGTCACACTGCCCCTGGGTTTCAATTATGGTTTTATTTCCACGTCTTCATGTGGGTTGTCCACTGGGGTTTGCTCCTGAGGCTGCCCTGGAAGACTTGGGTTTGGCCTTGTGAGGTCCAAGTGTGGAGGTTGTGCAGCTGCTTGGGTTGCAGGGGTTCCGGCAGCACCAGGTACTCAGGGGAGTTGGCGGCTAGGGCAGCAGGAACTATAGTGCTCTAGAAGGATATGGCAACCAGTATTGGCCAATGTTCTCCAATATTCTTGCCTGGAGAACCCCCCTCCCTGACAGAGAAGCCTAGCAGGCCACAGTCTACAGGGTCGAAAAGAGTCGGACACTAATGAAGTGACCCTGCACACATAGATGCAAGACTTTTTTGCCTGTGGCAACTCTGCCCCAGTGAGAGTTGAGTATGAAAGTGGTGTAGCTGCTTGGCTTGCGAGGACCCTGGTGGTGCAAGTGTGCACTGACAACTGACTGCCTTTGCCTCAGGAGTTATGGCCTGATCAGAGTCTTTTATGGAGCCTCTTGTAACTGGTAATCGAAGGCCTCTTTGGCCAATCTTTCTCTGTAGCTCTGCCCATTCAGCCTCTTAGAGGTCTCCCTTGCCTGGAATCTTTCTGTGTTGTTTGGCGCATCAGACACATAGAGGGGACCCCCTTGGTTGGGGTCCTACTCTGTAGATCATCACATCAGGCACTTAAAGGAACACCCTGGGTTGGGTCCTACTCTATAGTTCAATGCATCAGGCATTTGATGGGCCAGTCTCTCTATTGTTCAGCTGCCAGTGGTGGCTTATTGAGGAGGAGAGGCTACGGTGATGGCTCCACCCAAAACACATCACGCAGCAGTATCGCCTTGCTTCCATGGCTGCCTGGCTTTCCTCTACAGGCATTTCCCACCACAATCTCCCCCCTCACATCCCCTCGATCTGTGTCTCTGCAGTCAATATCAGCCCTCACCCTGAGATTGCTCCATAATCCCTAAACTCCAGCTCCCAGGCACTGCACCTTCCAGGGCAACTACATCCCTGTCCAGGGTATGTATGGCTGTGGCAAGGACTGTCTGATTCTCAGTCCGTTTAGGCTGCCACAGATCAGCTGTTTCACTCTCAGTCTTAAATGTTTCTCCTCTGACTCAGACAATTGCCCTGATGTGGGGATCAGATGTCTGCTTCAGTTCCCCCACCCTCGAGGGCAGGTCCAGTCCTATTAAAACTCCTGTTTTCCCCCCTAGTTCCTTTGCCCTACCAAGCTTTGCTTGGGTCTATATACTCTTTTCTGCTGGTCAGGTACTTCTGTCCACTCTCAGCTGGTGTTCTGCATGCATTTCTGTGTCTGAAGGTGTATTCCTGATATATTTGTGGAGAGAGATGTACTCCACGTCCACCTACTCCTCCACCATCTTGTTCTCAGAAGTTGGTTTTTAATCCTAAATATTTATGAATTTAAGAACACAACCAAAATTTTCTAATAGCATTATCCCAGTGAGTCACTTCATTCTCATCCCACCATATCAAGAGCATAATGAAAATGAGGAAATGGAGTGCTGGTTATATTGTCCTCTTGTTATGAGGCTGAGCTTTCACAGTACAAACTGGATGAATTTTGCTGTTTTCCCTATCAATTCTCTGAGTTTTCTTCACTCCACGAATTGGGATATTATCTGACCAAAAGTTTAACTAGCAGTAAATCCCAAGGCCCATGAGGGCCAAAACAACCTTTGTTTAGAGGCAAATTTGGAGAAATGAAATCACTGATGGATGTTGGGAAATTGCAGTACACTGACCTTATCTTTATTCTCCAGAGAAGTTTAGTTCAAACTGAAGAAAAGCATGCAGATTTTCTTGCATTGGCTACAATCTAGAGAATTTTATGTCTGTATGGCCTTCCCAGGGATGTTGGGAGCCAATGTTGAAACTGTACTTTAAAGAGCACCAAAGTTAAAATTCACAAGCAGGGAACAACTTGTTTTCACAGCAATGAGAGCTGGCATGGCAAACACTTCTCAGTGGTGACTTACATACTTATTCAGTGATTTAGACTGCTTCTCTGGCATGGGTCAAATGGCATATTAACATGGGATATAATCCTTTCTCACTCTGTAGGCAATGGCTCAGTGTGATATTGGCACCATATTAAGCTTCATTAACCCTACAACACGTTGCCTTCTTACTCTTGGCACTCTCCTGCAGGCTGCAGGCAGTAACCCATGAGTAATCTGATTACCTACAACCGACTGTAGCCACATGGAATGGAGGCTGACTACAGAGTGGAACACAATTACAGTCTTTTGAGATTCAATTAGAAAGCTGTTCATAGAGCTTCGTTTGGAATTCTGTAACTGGCTCCAATAACCCCTCGTGAACTGCATGTTTCTTTGAGTCCACAGTAAATAATGAACTTAAAAAGCTTCACCTGTTCTTCATATGCCTTTTAAGAATTTGTCCTCCTGAAGAGTGTAATAAACCACACTTGCAGTTTGAGACAATAACTATTTCCAGACTCTGGGATTTTTTTTTTTTTTTTTCCTTCTTTAAAGGAGAGATGTTATTTGTCTCCTCCACAGAATTAGTCTGATTTTAGTCTTCCTTGTAAATGGACATTAAAAACAAATGCTACTTAGCATGGAGCTAAACATTATCAGAGGCTAGTTGTCCTTCAAATGAAACCCGAGGTTAAGAAAAATTAAGCTTCACATTTGAAAAGACAAAATTAAGACAAAGATGTTCTAGACTGGATTATGTCATTCTGTGGCATCTTACAAACCTCATTTATGCAATATATACATATTTAAAAGATGACATTTTTGCTTGTTGGTGGTCTGAATTTCTAATTTCACATTTAAAGTGAAATAATTCTAAAATGTATTGTTGGAAGATACACATTATTTAGAAGATATTTCCAGTTTATAAAGTGGATTCCGTAACGAAGTGTTTGTTTTCTATATTATTTCTGCCTCAATGTACTTATTGTGAATTTGCTTTTTCTATTCTGAAAGTTATAAAATGAATGTGAATTTGGCAGGCAAACTTGAACTTCAGTCCTAGCTTTGCTACAATCTATGAAAACTTTACCAGTTATTTGATTTTTTGATCCTGAGTTTTCTCTTTTATGAAAAAGGGAATAAAATACTTTATAACAGTGTCATTGCAGTGTTTAACAGTATATGATGAATGAAATGGCACAGGGTATGGGATATTATAAACATTCAACATGTGTGCCTTTCTTACTAAATTTCTAGATCTCTTTATCGCCTTGTTGTGAATTCATATCTTTGTTTTTATCACTATGTATAATATAACGATGATCTAGTTTAACCATATAAGTATCTATTTTATGCCATAAAACTGGAGAAATCATCACAAATATTGAAATGCATTACTTATAGGCATTTATTTGAGCCACTGAGATGCAGTGAATGGAATCTGAGTTTGAACTGATATGATATTTTCCTTCTATTCCCATTGTTCTTTCTTCAAAGAAAATGTGAATATACATTCAGTTCATTAAGTTCAACCAAGTTCCAAAAAACTCAAGCTAACACTTCAGATTAATGCCAGTTCTCTGACCTTTGTTCCTGTAAAACAAGTCTGAAAATGTAAGCATTTTCAAATCTGAAAGTGGATGGATGGTTACAAATGTTCAGAGTATATGAAAAAAAATCTGTCCACTTGACTCTGCAAGTAAACAGGTGGTAAACTGCTAAAATGCTAAATAGTTAATGATATGGAAAAGATATGACTGAAGAAATCACTCCCTTGACTCTCTAGATAAGCATGTGTCTGGGGAATCCCCTATGGTACTGGTTTCAATAGGAGGCCTAGTATGAGTTTGAGAACTCCTGGTGTGGGAGGTCTTATCACTCATTAGCACCCATGAGTCAGATGGCTTAGTTAGGTTCAGTCATCACTTACGATAATTTAATCAGATTTGCTCTTATGCATTTTGTAGTCTAACATGACACACTTTACTTCATCACAATTCATAATGAGTCACTCCACATCAACTGGTCAAGCTTGGCAGTTATTATTCACCAAGGTTTTAGGGACAATTTCCCAAAGTTTGTCAACACGTTTTGCAGGATTTCCACTAATGTAATTAATAAAGGAAAGCCAAATGGAGCCCTGATTCTAAACTGACTTATCTCAAACTGAACTACTTTTCAAAGAATAATCCTAAACACAGCACTGCCTATATTACCAGGCATGAACACAATTGGAAGAGTAGAAAGCCGGTGTACTGTAGTTTATTTACTTTTCATTCTCATGTTTCAGTTGACCCTGAGGCATGTCCATATCACCAGTGGGAAATATGGATCAATAGTAGTTTAGATAAAGGAAATGGAAATGGGGTTGGTTCAACTTTTCAAGCATCAGATAAAACAAGCTCTCAAAAACAGTACAGAAACTCAATTTTTTAGATTGCTTGATCAATACTGTTCATGACTCTCATAAAAGTATTACCATCCTTTTTTTTGTTGTCTTTTCTCTTTTGACTCTAAGCGTAAAGAATCAACTGGACAAAGCTTGACAGCAACTTGTTATTTTCGTTTGTTCTCATATTACCCCCCACCCATTGCCTTCCACCCCTATTTTTATCTATTTGCTTGTCCATAGCTATGACTATTATCACTGCCTGAGCTAATAGATTTTATACTTTTTTCTTTCTCTCAGGTATCTTACCCTTCCAACCCATCTAGATTACTCCTATCAATGTATTTTTTTCTTTTGCATTGATCTCCTTCAACAATGCCACCAGCAGCCTCTTCTTATATGTTTTTTCTTAGGTCAATCTCAGTCAATTTTTATGGTTTTTTTTTTCACCCTATAAACACACTCTAAAAATATCAACAAATGATACAGCTGTTTTTGAAGGTGTGTTCACAGAGAGAGACTGTAAAGTTACATGGAATGCATATAGTCAAATGATCCCTGAATGCTAAGTGTCTTTGTTTTTGTCCCAAAGTTTCTTTTTTTTTTTTTTTGCAAGCACTGACTCATCCTTTCCTTTTTATTTAATTTTATTTTTTATTATTTTTTAACACCAAAAACATTTTGTACTGGGGTATAGCCAACTGACAATGTTGTGATAGTTTCTTTAGATAGTTAGAAAACTGTTTGCCCATTCATTCTCAGTTTTTTTTCTGTGGTTCAGCAAAACAAAGCACCTACCCAAGCATCTGGGTAGGAAAGGGAAAAAGAGAAGGGATATAAATAACACATCATTTTATTGTGAGTCCCACATACATTATTTCATTTAAACTTCACAACATTCCAAATGAGGAAACAAAACACCAGAAAAGTTCAGTGCTTGAGATCAAAGTTAAAGGGCCACGTTCAGATTGAGATGAAGTCAGTTTGTTTCTGAATCACTTGAATTTAGCACCAAACCAGTAGTGGAGATAATTTTAGATGATGGTTAATTACTTTGATGATTATATATTTATTTCAATAACTATTTTAAGAAATATAGAACAAGTCATGATTTTACAGATACTATTGTTTAATTTAACTAAACAAATAAGTTGATTCAGAGTTAAACAAATGAGTTGATTCAGAGTTATTTTTATTTAAATTATTAAGTGATAGTACAGGTAGCCTACAGATGTGAAAAATAATTGTAAGGATGTTTTTCAGCTGCATAAAGTTTAGGAAATACTATCTGACTATATTACTTTGTCCTTTTGCCAACTGTTCCCTAAGAGCCATTATACGATGTGTAGTTTGAATAATCTCTGTGCTTCTGTGCTACCTTTTCCATCTAGAATATCCACCTTGCCTTCTCATCAAAATCCTGCTTGTATGGCACTCCCATCACACAACCTTTCCCAGCTACCTCTCTTCTGGAGATCTTCATTCATACATTGACATGGCACTGACATGGATTATATACTGGGGCTTCCTTGGGATTATATACTGGGGCTTCCTTGGGATTATATACTGGGGCCTCTGGAAATATCACTTGACCAATGATGAGAGAGGAACTGGCTCTGACAGTAAAGAATCTGCTTGCAATGCAAGAAACTTAGGTTTGACCGCTGGGTTAGGAAGATCTCCTGGAGAAGGGAATGGCTACTCACTCCAGTATCCTTGCCCAGAGAGTTTCATGGACAGAGGAGCCTGGTGGGCTACATATAGTCCATAAAGCCACAAACAGTCAATTATATACTTTTTTAGAACATTTGTCAGTATGTTTGCTTTATTCACCTTGTAATCAGGGGCTTCCTCATTTATATTACTGTAGCTCCCTTTCCCATAGTACTTGGCTTAAACCTAGGTAACCAGTAGAAAAGAGCTGTAAAAAATGGGAAATCAAGGAAACTGGGTTCAGTTCTTACCTTCTGAAATTTATTAGCTGTGGGACTAAGGGAAAACAAGGTTTGAATCTCTTCAAGGATTATACAACATAGAATATGAATGAACATTAAATCTTACTAGAGAGTCAATATGCATTAGTGCATTTTGTTTCCACTTTCAATAAATATTTTCTGAATGTATAAAAACGTACAGAAAAGACTGATGCAAACATTGTACTGATTAATCTCCACCCCTAATTGTTTAATGTTCTTGCATATAATTTGGGTATTACTCAGATAAAAAAATATTTAACAATAGTATCCATTTGCCCAAATTATAAAATTCATATTTGTTGGGACTTAGGGATGCATGTGACTGAATACCAACTCAAACTAGTGTAAGGCAAAGAAATCTTTAAAACGAGAGAGGGAGAGAGAATGAATATTCATTGTCTCAGGAAACTACGAAGTCTCAGGATTAGGATTAGATTTAGACATAGATGGATCTGGGATACACAGGTAGTCTCACTAAGGCTCTGTCTCACTCCATCTTTTGTTTTTCTCCTTTGTGTTGGCTTCATTATTAAGCGATTTGTCTCTAAGTGCAGACAGTAAAGCCAAAAGCTGCACTGGATTAATCTAGGCCTTTCAAGTAATATCCTTACTAGGGAGCCTCTCTACCAACCTGTGTATCAGTCCTCAAGGACTCTTATTGGCTTTTTTTTTTTTTTTTTTTTTT
>SJYA01000437.1:256319-318130 GCA_006410615.1 Neotragus moschatus | reverse complement strand
TTTTTTTTTTTTTTTTTTTTTAGTTATATACCTTGAAATAATCACTATGTCCAGCATGCTGAGTAACTCTGAGTACCTCACTGGCCCAGGGTTTTATAGAGGAGGAAGAGTCTCTGACTGAGAGCCCCAATAGTTTCAGAGAGAAAAGATATACCACAGATATAAAGTAATAGATACCCTGTCTATTAAAAAAAATAAAATAAAAAGTGAGGTTGCATGAACACAAGTATTCTAGGACTGGCGTAATGGATGTTCTTTGTGTCTCACTCACACTCCTTCAGCGTTCTCACTATTGCAGCACCATGCTGACAGCACACTATGGGATGTACCTTTCCCTTCACCCAAGGACTGTCTTTTGGCCTGACTGACAGATAGGGCAGGCAGGCAGTGAGGTGCAGTAAGTGCCTCTGGAGATATCACTTGACCAATGATGAGAGAGGAACTGGTGAATATATACTTCAGCTCCCTCTCTCCTCTATTACGATATCTTCAGTTCAGTTCAGTTCAGTTCAGTCGCTCAGTCATGTCTGACTCTGCAACCCCATGAATTGCAGCACGCCAGGNTAGCATGTGAGATGAGTGCAGTTGTGCAGTAGTTTGAGCATTCTTTGGCATTGCCTTTCTTTGGGATTGGAATAAAAACTGACCTTTTCCAGTCTTGTGGCCACTGCTGAGTTTTCAAAATTTGCTGGCATATTGAGTGCAGCACTTTCACAGCATCATCTTTCAGGATGATCTGCTAGGATATCTTAGAGTCATGCTTTTCACTGTCTCCTAGAATTCCTTGGTAATACTGGATGGTAGATGTCATAGGAATAACCAACTTTAGAACATATCATTTATTGATTTCTTTCCCTTCCGCTGGCTTGTATGTCTATTTCCCTCTACTCAAGATAAACTCTCACATTAATTCCTTATACTTACCTCCTTATCTTGGGTCTGCTTCTTGGGGAATTCAACCACGTCTCCCCAACAAAATCTAGTAAGAAATCTCTAGTCCAAAGTTTTCCAGGTATAATTTTCTCATTGCAATGAATTTCACAAAGATTGAATAGTTACATTGGGATAGCTATTGTATTTTCCTGTGATATGTGAAAATCAGAAAAATTCTCTAGATGAGTGACCATCATAATGAAGGCTCAGAATGCATTAGATGGGATGCAGATGAGAGAAAATGCTGTAGGATTTTTCTCTCACCTTTTCCTCCTGTTAAAATGTTTTGCCATTAGTGTCATTTTCGTAGTATCTGGGACCCATGAAAATATTTTGAGCTAGGTTTGAAAGCATTGGGCTCATGCTGCTGCTGCTGCTGCTGCTGCTAAGTCGCTTCAGTTGTGTCTGACTCTGTGTGACCCCATAGACGGCAGCCCACCAGGCTCCCCAGTCCCTGGGGTTCTCCAAGCAAGAACACTGGAGTGGGTTGCCATTTCCTTCTCCAGTGCATGAAAGTGAAAAGTGAAAGTGAAGTTGCTCAGTCAAGTCTGACCCTCAGCGATCCCATGGACTGCAAGTTCCAGACTCCTCCATCCATGGGATTTTCCAGGCAAGAGTACTGGAGTGGGGTGTCATTTCCTTCTCTGATTTGGGTCATATCATGAGCTCAATTCTTAAATCTAACACAAGAGAAACAGAGTTACTTTCATCATTCCAACCTGTCATTGGCAGGCAGTTTACCCAGATTCAATTAATTTTTGCAAATTAGATATGTGGAAACAGAAAGAAGATAAACTCATATTGATGTGTTCAGTAAATACAGTGAAATTTTGACAATGTATGTGAAAATTAGTATAAGCAAATACTCTTTTGGAGTTTGGGAAATGAAAGGTAAAGATAGTCGGGACTAACATGAAGACAAATGGCAAAAAAAATAACATATAATATGTTCTTGAAGACACTAAGTTGATTGATTTAGCCAATAGGGCTTAATTAAGAATAACTTCTTCCAGATATCCCTTACTCATGCAATTTGCATATAGGGGATTTTGAAGTGTTGCTTTTCCATCACTTGCATTTGGATGCTGGGAAGTGATGAAGTGGGAATGATATTGAAAAGAAAAATTTATGCCAAGGGTGTAAGGGAAATGTATGAGGTTTATGATGTCATTTGTAACTTCTTTTAGGTCACCTTTTTAAGTTTATCTTCTCCTCTCACAGGCTTCTTAACATTAGGGAATTTCATAATTCCATTCTAGATTCTGTTCTTTTATTGAATCATAGCCTTGATGGACTTATTCATGCCAATATTTTTAAACATCATCTATATGCTGGTGATTTTCCAATTACCAGTTCAGTCCGGAGCTCTCTCATGAGCTGCAGACTGAGTTTATACAACTGCTTAATCAAACTCTCCACTTACATGTTTAACATATAAGACACCTCAAACTTAATATGTCTAAGACTGTCATGTTAAGTCTAATATGTCCGACTCTCTCCTTTCCCATAAAATTTTCTTTACCTATACTCTTTCTCATCTCAAATGATGGTAACTTATCATTTCAGTTACTCAGTCTAAAAGTCTTCTAGTCATTGTAAAGTCTTATTTTTTTCTCATAGCCACACATCCAATTCAGTGGAAATCCTATTGGCTCTATCTTCAAGATATATACAGACTTTTCCTCACAATATTCATTGCTACTATCCAGGACCAAAGTAATCATTATCACCTGGATATTGCATTTGCCTTTTTCTGGTTTGCAGTCTCTTATCCTTATTTTACCTTGAGAGTCTTGGTGAGCCTTATATCTTGCTTCTGTTCAAAACACTGCAATGACTCTCTCATTTTTCTCAGAGTAAAATCAAAGACTCAGAGAGGTCAACAAAGCCCCATGTGATATAGCTTCCTGTCACCTCTCTGACCTACCTCCTATTGCTCTTCCCTTGACAAATCTGCCCCAAAGCATCACCTCTTTAGCCATTTCTGGAGCCTGACCAGCCCTGCCCTGCTTTAGGACATGTAACTGTACTGTTCTACCAATCCAAGCGTTTGTTTGACTCACTGTCTCACCTCCTTCATCTCTTCACTCAAACACTACTTCCTCAGTGAGGCTCTGACCACCTGTTAACTCAACTGTCATCTGCACCACTCCAGCCACACAGCATTCCGATTCCTCTTCCCTACATTTTCCTACATTATTTCTTCATTTCACTTTTTCTTATGTTACCACTTACCTACACCATGCCTATATTTGCTTCCTTTCCTGGTGCTTACAACTGCTAGTACACTATAGTATTTAGTTTTTAGTCATGTGTATTGTTCATTACCTTTACCTGATGCAGGCAGAGCTGTCTCCCCATCTTGTTCACTGATGTTCCCTGTGCTAGTTCCACTGCTGAGTAACAAACTGCCAACAAATGTAGTGGCTTAAAATGGTGCAAATTTATCAGCTCACAGTTCTCTGTAGGTCATAAGCCTGGCATGGTTCAACTGGGTTTTACTGCCTAGGGTTTCACAAGGCTGACATCAAGGTGTTAGCCAGCCTGGGTTTTTATCCAGGGGCCCTAGGGAAGAATTCACTTCCAAGCTCATTCACCTTGTTGGCAGAATTCAGCTCCTTGTAGTTGAAGAGCTGAGGTCCCCATCCTTTGCTGACTGTTGACCAGAGTCTTTGCTTTCAGATCCTAAAATCCCAAAGGCCTCTTGCAACTCTTTTTGCATGTGATTCTTCATCTTTCAACCTATAATGGCATATTGTGTCCTTTGTATGCTTCAGATCACTCTGACTTTTCCTTTTCCCCTTCCTTCTGCTTTTAAGAGCTCATGTGATTACATCAGGCCCCCTTGGGCAATCTAAAACAATCTCCCTATTTTAAGGTCAATTGATTAGTAACCTTAACTGCATCTGCAAAGTCCCTTTTGGCATGTAATGTAACCTATTCACAAGAGAAGCAGTGGGGAATAAAGGTCATGGGGGTCAAGTTTCTGCCAACTGCATTTCCTAAGAACTAAGAACTGTGTCTTCCTGGCATGTAGTACAGGTGAATGATTATGTGACAGTGGACACCTGGGATAGAGGATTTATTTGCAGAAAGCTGGTTGTTTGCCTGATGCATTTGGAAGAAAAGTTTCCAAATCCTTCCAATTTGAGTGTATTGGAATGTAAAAAATCAATTATTTGTTTTGTTCTTTGAAGGAGGAGGAATCTGGAAGTGAGAGAAAGAAACAAAAAGACGAAAAGCCAGGGAGGAATCAAGGTGAGATCAGAATATGAGAATGTCCAAGGCCATGTGCCTGGGAGCCTCTGACTTTCTGTTTCACACACACAGAAAGCAGTGATTTTCCACCTTTGTTAACGTGGTCAGTCCCAAGACTCTCACTCTTGTTTGCCAGATGTGGTTTTTCCAGACTCTTAGAGCTGTAATTGTTTAACAAACCAGATACCCTTAGAGGTTAGCATGTATGTGCAGCCACATAGTCTGCCTGAAACAGGAGTTCTGGTAGATGCAGCGGGTTCACAGGGTGGCCAGGGACAGGGATGTTTGGGATGGAACTCATGGGTTTTTCTCCTTCTTGGCAATAACATATCATTTTATCTTTATTACATTAAAACACAAGATATTTGAACTTAAATTTGAAAAATTACTTCATTTCCTACCAGAATGCTTAAACTCCACAGGGAAATCGATTTGGTAAATATGAAAATGTTTGAATATCAGAAAACTTTAAATTAATTGAAAATGATAAATTAGTCATTTTTCAGCCTCGTGTCTGGATTCACTCAACCCCAAATATGCTGCCAGTTTAGAACTTTTCCCCCTTCTCCACAGTGAATTCGCAGAGTCCACATTCAAAGTACAGGGGTCCAGCTGGCCAATCTTTTCCTGTAACATTCAACTTGGCTCTTTTAACTGGCTCACTAGGAGAATCCTTCCACTGACTGAGATGACAGCTTTGGGTGTCCTCCAAAAGTACGATTCTGTATGGTCTTTTCACTTTCTGATGAAATTATGCTAGGAAAGAAGATATTATGTTAAAAACTTGTTTAATTTAAGAAAGAATGAGGAATTTTCCCTTCTAATTTTGTCATTTCTTCCACTAGCTTTTCTTCATCCAGTCATCTAACAGACTTGTGTTGAATGATCTCTCATATAACAAACCTGGGCTAGTATATTGGATAGATAGGTTTGGGAATAATTTCAAATAGTTTGAATTTGTTGACTGAATTCTAGTAGAGAGTTGGATAGGCATAGGAAGGGGGAGAAATTTTTTGAGGGAACTGATGGGGGGACTCTGTGGCCTAGAGCAGAGATAAGCAATCTACAATCTGTATACAGATTGCAAGTTAAGAATGATTTTGTACTTTCAATTAGTTGAAAAACTTCAGAGAACTAATTAAAAAAAAAAACTTGTAACACATGAGACTTACATGAAAGACAAATTTCTGTGTTCATAAATAAAGTTGTATTGGAACACAGAATGTTCATTCATTCTATATTGTCTATGTTCATAATGTTAGAACTGAGTAGTTACAGCAGATGTGACTGTGGCCAGCAAAGATACTATTATTATAATAAACAAAAATATTTATCACCTTGCCCTTTATGGAAAGGAGTTTTTTTGCCTCTGAAAAGGGGTTAAGAAAGAGATCTTCATTCATTCTTTAGGAGCTGAAGCAAAATAACTTGCTGCAGAACACCAGGCTGTGGTGGACAGCTAGGGGCTAAGGCTTAGGAATTATAGATGAGATTTTAGGTAGTAAGAAGTTACGGGAGTAGAATGACACATCTCCAGTGGCAGGGCAGGGGATGAGGCATCCCAGGGGCTCAGTCCTGGCAATGCACAGATGTCACTTGCTCAAGTAACAAGCAGTCTAGGTTCCATGGTAAAAATAGTATGAGAAGCTATTGGAACTCTTGTTGTTACAAATAATAGAAATCCTACTCAAATTTAAACCACAGTGAAACTTACTGGCTCCCATAACAAGTTTCAAGGGCTCTAGCTTATTCTCTAAGCTCTACTGATGTGTGTAACTTTACTTTGCAAGTATGCCATTTTTATGTGGCAGGTGAGATGGTAACCAGCCCCAGAATCACAGCCTTCCCATTGAGAGCAGTCCCAGCCCCTGCTGGGCATGGTTTGTATACTATTTTGTGAGTACTTCCAGAAAATGAAACAATAATAGAGAATTTTGATTAGCAAATCTGTGCTACCACAAGAATGGATTCTGAGCTAGAAAAAGGATTTCTATTATCAGAAGATTAATCAGGGTTCCATATAAAGATAACGTATGTCAGCTTCGGTGAGGCAGTTGTGGAGAAACGGCATTGACACGGGGTAGCAGGGTAATGAGTGTAGCATGTCTGGGCAGTCCCTCAGTAGCTGGGTGGGCCAAGAAGTTGAATATAAAATAGATATTCCATATATATGCGTAGGTATACTGTATTGGTGTTTTTCTTTCTGACTTACTTCACTCTGTATAATAGGCTCCAGTTTCATCCACCTCATTAGAACTGAAACCAATATAATATTGTAAAGTAATTAACTTCCAATTAAAATAAATAAATTGATATAAAAAACCAAATATTGTCTGCATGTTGTGGGCTGCTTTTGAGGTCAGCCACACACCCTAAAGTCATATAAGAGGCCTTGGATGAGGTCTAAAGTTCCAAGAAAGTCTAGTTACAAAGTCAGATTTGTGATTATTGCACCCTTTGCACACAACCCCAGGTTAGCATGGTTTGGGGAAATATCTGTTACACTTTGATGAATGTCACTTAGGCCCTTATAGTGTTCAGTCTGTTTCTCTTGATCCAAATGGTAGAAAGATAAATAAGTAACTATAATCCAGTGAAGTTTAAATACTAAAATAGACTTATATGGTGAGATTTTAGAATGCAGGAGTATTTAAGTTGGGTCTTCTGAAAAAGTTACCTGAAAGATCAGTTAGGAAAAGATCCCTTAACAGGTAATACCATACATGCAAAGATGTGGATATTAAAATGCATACTTTGTCCAGGTGCTAAGCTAGGTGTTGTCAATTCTCTATTTGATGCATAGCATAACCAATATCACACTGCTTATGGTGAAGCCAGAAGATGAGGTTTTGCAATCAAAGGAGAAGTGCAGGATGATAAAGACTTCTTACTGGGGCCAATGGGTAGAGGGTGACATTTTCAATGGAAGAAGAGATTAAAACAATAAGTATTTGATTAGCAGGAAAAGTAATGAGTTTGGATTTGGAAAATTTGAGTCCCTGATGCCTGTGTGATAATCAGCTGTCAGTATTTCATTGGTAGCTGGAAATGTGGATTAGAGCTCAGATAAATAATTCAGGAATTTTGTACTTACTCTTCTCCTGGTATCCACAGGAGATTAATAAAAGCACCGTCATGGCTCATTATGAAGTTTGAGAATATCTGTAGATCTACTTCCTCTGACTATTGGTGTTCTCTATTTTTTATTCATTAGCTGTCTTAACTGCTCAAGCACCTCTAAGTTTGTACTTGAAGTGTCGGGATGATAATCTTCCATCCTGATCTGAACAATAGCTTTGCATTAGCCACTTGGTATATTAGGTGTAATTCTTTGTTTAATTCTTCAACTTAGGACTAGGGTTCTGATTGACCCCTTAATTGGATCTTGGTCTTCTTAAGGTTCTGTTCTTAGAATATGGTCAGTGGGTCCAACAGCCACAAAGAAGAGAGCCATTCTGCCTTATTAGCACCATGTATTTTTGTTGGACTTCTACCTTAAGGGAACAAAAGCTAATATTGTATACTGAGAAGAATAATTGACATCCATGATGCATCTAGTCTGATATAGGGATGACCTCCTGCATCAGAACCAAGAGAAGAAATTATTAAAATGAGCAGATCCCTGGAATGGAAGATCTAAAGAAACAGAATTTCTGGTGGGGGGGGGTGGAGTCCAGAATCAGTTTTTCATTTTTCTTTGTTTGTAAGCACTGTGATCATTCTTATGCACACATCTGCACATATCTGTGAAACACAGACTTGAAGCAAGAAGAAAAGATGCTTACAGTGAAAATTTGACTATTTAAAAACTGAAAAGTTGAAAAGGTTAACAATGATATTTCTTTTACAAACTGTATCTCTGGGAAAAAAAATTTTTAAACACTTAAAAATAATAAAAATTTATAAACATGGAAACAGGGGCACCCACAATTCCACACACAAAAAGGCTATCAAGTTAACATCTTGGTGAATATCTTTTAGTCTTTTCTAGATGTATATTGTCTTCTATTATGTATGTATATCCATATTTCAAACTTCATGAATAGCTTTTAGAGCACTTTACTCACTCAAAGCATTGCACATATTTTTGAATTTTATTTAACTTTTTCAAGAATATTATATAAATATATGTATAATTTCCCATCTACAGTTCACTTTACTCTAAATGTTATCCTGTGTTTCTCATTGTTTGTTTGTGTCTGGGTTACTTCCCTAATCTTACTAGTCCAGTGTCAGAAGTGAGCTCCCTGTCTTCTCCAGCTTTGTGTTTCCAAGATTCAAGCAGGCCTGAGATCCTACTGAGTTTCAGCTATTGATGACATCATCAGAGCAACTTTAATAGCACAATAGTGGAAACAGAAACTAAGCTGAGGAATAAATGGAAAATAATGAATTAAAGGCTGAAAATTTCAATTACTCTTTCAAAAAATTACTGCGATCGGGAAGTGAAAGGAAAGCATGAGTGCTAAAAATGAAACAAAAAATGAAGAAATTGTTTTGGGAGTGAGAGACACCTGAATATGCTGGTTGAGGAGAACGAATGGGCAGAGAGGAAAAGAGTGAAACTACAAAAGGAATTTATTAAAAATTAACTTTTCAGATGATATGGAGAGACTGAAATCTTGAGTACACATGGGAATGTTTGCCTTGGAAAGGATTAGAGACAAGACTTTCTTTGAGTTAGAGGTGGCAAAATACACAGTGAATCTAATGGGGATGAATGGAGGTTCTTTGATGTAGTTTGCACATATACGCTTGATGTATAAGATAAGGTACTCTGCCAAGGCTGACGTGGGAGTTCAGAGGGGGCTTCTGGGGGTGGCAATAGAGCCTACAATATGGTGATGGGAAATTAAGGGACCAAGGGCAAGGAAGAGGAGGCCCCAAAGATGAGATTCTCATTATAACAGCTCCACACAGAATGACTATGTACTAAGCAACTAACACTAACATTAGTGACGATTCATATAGCCATTAGTGAAAGTTGTTAGATGCACACATCAAAGACTAAATGGAGGAAGGGGTGTAGGTTAAGGTTGCTTTTATTTACTAACTGGTTGCTTTCCTTGGACAAATTAGCTTCTATCTCAGTTTCTACCTTTGTGAAATATCCTGACCTTTACCTTGAAAGATTATTATAGGCCCCTCATTAGGTGTTATTCTGTATTTCTTGTCCTCAAAGCCTTGGTAGGTGATGGATTAACTATGACAGAAAAACTAAAATAGTACAAATGTATCGGCAGGTATACTTGTGGTAGTAATTATTTATACCAATTTTGCTTTTGGGGTATATTTTCAGTTTTATTAGAGGTCTTGAGTGCCTGTTTTGGAAGACTTCTTACCATTATGAGATATTTTTGTGTATATTTTTGTTACACGGTGTATGAGATAGCTTATGTCCTGTCCTGGCAGGCCACGGCTAACTGGAAAGGAGGAAGGTAGCACTGCAGGATCCAGAGAGACCTGGAAGCAGGCCTGGCTGGTAGAGTGAAGCAGGCTACAAAGGTAAGCCCACCTGAAGGTATGAGAACAAAGTCCAGGTAGAAAGTAGGACAATATTTGAGCAATGCACCAAAAGATCATCAGTAAGTAGACCAGGTCATGGAAGTCCAACAGAAAGTGCAAGATTGATGTCACAAGCAGATGGAGCATAGTGATGACCAGCAACAGAAATCTTAGAGAGGTTAATATTCAGCAATTAGCATTTAGTCAGATGCCTCAGTGGATGTTTTCAAGGGTGTCCATCAGCAAAAGACAAGCTTTTGGATCAAAGTGGCTAATAAAGAATAAGAAATACCCCCAATTCCAAAAGGCTATGAAGTACTTGCTACAGATAATCAGGATGAGGACCTGGGCATAAGAAATCGGATAAACGAGTTGAGGAGGTAAGACCTTAACACAAGTCGTAACTGGAGCTGAGGATCAGAGCTGTTCAATAACAAGAACCACAAGATGCTGAGCACTGTATTAGAGTTCTTTAGAGCCCATCCTTATCTCCTACTGATCTCACACACACATATAGACCTTAGGGTTTTATGTTTTGCTATTAGGACACGGAAACTATGCAAGCAGAAGACAGACAATTCATCAAACAGAGAAGATAAGGCTCCAGAACTTATAGCCGGGATAACCCTAAACTGTTGCTTGTACCATTCACATGTGTGAATAAAAAGGCAGACTTGGGAATGAACCATTAATAATGTCACATCTGTAGCCAGTGACGCCATGCAATCAACAGATATTTGTGCTGTCACCTGTCTCTTTGTATAAACAGCATGACATGAAAGGTCCTTCACAGCTCAACCTTTCCAGCCCTGTCTCCTATCTCTTCCCTTCTTGCTGTCTGGGAAACACCTACTCATCCTTTAAGATTCAGCTAAAATGTTACCTTCTCTGTGGAACTCACCGAAGGCCTCTCAAGACAATATGAATCACTCTTCCTCCCTCCTCTCCAAGCAGAGTGCATAGTGTCCTCTATAATCTTTTATCATCTTCATCTCTTTACATCTCCAACTCTCCCACTGGAGCGAACTCCTCCAGGGCAAAAACTGCCTTATTTACTCTGGTTTCCCAGTTTCTCATTTTGATCTTGCCACAATCTCATGTGGTTGCCCAATGAGGATACTATAGCCCAGAATGTGAATGACTTGCCCAAGGATATCCAGCTAGTTTAGAGCAGAGCTGGGATTAGAAACCAGGTGACCTGATTTCTAGTCCAGTGCTGCTTCTTCTGTACTTTTCTGTACCCTCCCCCCGCCTCCATCTAATGATTACAATGATCTTTAAAATTTCACAACGCCTTTAGTAACATTTAAACATTTATTTTTTATTTCATGGTTATAGAGTCCATCCAGGGGCTTCCCTGGTGGCTCAGATAGTAAAGAATCTCCCTGCAGTGCAAGAGACCTGGGTTCGATCACAGGGTCATGAAGATCCCTCAGAGAAGGGAATGGCTACCCACTCCAGTATTCTTGCCTGGAGAATCCCATGGACAGAGGAGACTGACAGGGCTACAGTGCATGGGGTCACAAAGAGTTGGACACGACTGAGTGACTAACACACACACACACAGAGTGCCTCTGAGGTAGGTAGAGGGGTCCTCATTGCCTCCTTTTAGGTATTCCTGGCTTGAGGCGATTAGTGAATTAATCAGTCTCAGAACGAGTCATTGGAAGAGACTCCAACGTGTGCTTGACCACCAGGCCACCCTGTCATATAGTACAGGCTGTTAGCTTTTTGAGACTGTTATCAAGGCAACAGGAAGAAACGAGTTAGACTATGCTGGTCACCTCTCGAGTTGTTATTTATTTCTCCTGCAGTTTTAGAAAAAAGTTAGAACTCTTCCCTAGAGGGACTCTACTAATGTGGGTGATTCATCACTGTCCTTTATTTCACATGTATGTCTTAGGAGTTAAAAGTAGGTGAGCTTGAAGCAGGAGACCCCTTGAACCAATGTGAATTCTCTTTCTCAGAGTCTTTGTCTAACTGGCATAACTCTCTTACCTGCCTTGCATGAAAAAGCTTTTTACTATAGTATATTTTAAAGAAAGGTACTTTCTGCTCACATGCATTTCCCTAAGGGAACTTTTTATTGGGAATCTGAGATGAAACGTTATTCTTAAGGAACATACCCAGTGTGGCTAGGTCACATTTCATTCTTGTTTACAAGGGCAGGGTTCTATATAAGACCATATGGCACCATGCTGACATTTTAAAGGCAACATTTGCTTCATAAGTTACTTTGTAGTACCAAATGAGAGCCCCAGTGACTTGAAAGATTATGTCTTTCTCAATTCCAGTGTAAGTGTGACTATGCTTAGTCTCCAGTGAAAAGTTTCCTTCTTCAGGGAGCATGTTTGTTAGCAACAAACAAGGCTGTCTCAAAACTAGCTTGATCCTAAATATTCACATGGTCAGAAAATGTCTGGATAAAATATTTCCAGCCCATTACCTTGATGTACTATTTTTTTTTTCCTTTTAAGCCAGATCTAATTAGTTACATGTGTAGAAATAAATGTGGGACTCAGTAATTTCAGATTTTTATGCACCTTTCATAATGAGAACAGGGAATAGAATTTCTCAATAGAGTAAAAGGAATAGGGGTGTGTGAGCTTGCAATTAGATAAAGTAGCCCTGGAATTTAAAGACAGATAGGACTCTATGTTTAGTGCAAGGGCTCACTAAAATTAAAATGGACTTATGTATTATGAGGTTTGCTTAGAAAAAATAATAAAAAGTGTCTTCTAAGAAAATATTTTCTTTTCTCTCCATCACAATATTGCTACATTAGCTTCAAAAACAAATTATCAAGACACAAACAGATGTATTTTTCTTTTACCTAAGAAGTCTTGGTTGAACTTCATGAGATTTCAAAAATTATTCAAAGTTGGAAAATAAAGAAAATGAGGCTAGTGTTGCTACCAAACAAGACACACTAGCATATTTTTTATGTTTTTTCCTCTAGTTTCCACAACTTATTTGCTTGAATTGAATCTGTTTTATTGTATCTGATATGGTATCAGTAAATATATTTGAATTGCTTCAAGCATGTTGAAACACTACTCATGAGATTGCTATGGCAGAAAACCTGCAAAAATGTGTAACAGAGAAGACTCCATATTGGACCTATTCCTTTAGTTCTAAATCTTGTGCCTGTTCAGAGTCATGCTGGTTTTGCACCTTTGGAAAAGAATGTTGCCTGCAGCCTAAAATGTACATGATAGCCTGTTCTCAAAGCTCTGACCTTTGTAGGTACAATTTTCCACTCATGTAGCAATAAAAAGTTGCAGAACAGAAAATAGCAGTTGTCTTGTTGGAACAAGACGATTGTGTTCCAGTTGTGTTTACTGGAACACTGGGAACAGATCTAAGCAGGCAACTATAAGAGCAAAGGATTCTGACACCAAGAAGCTTGCAACAACTAGCTACACCCTCTCCCCTTTTAGTATAAAAGACGCCTGAATTCTAAAATGGTTCTTTAGGATACTAGTTCAACATCTTCTTGGTCTGCTGGCTTTTTTAATAAAGTCACTGTTCCTTACCCCAACAACTCTTCTCAATTTATTGGCCTGTCATGCAGCAAGTGGTAGAAGTTTGGACTTCTTAGCAAATTAGCACAATTATTCCCCTCACTCTCATACCNATGCCTGAATTCTAAAATGGTTCTTTGGGATACTAGTTCAACATCTTCTTGGTCTGCTGGCTTTTTTAATAAAGTCACTGTTCCTTACCCCCAACAACTCTTCTCAATGTATTGGCCTGTCATGCAGCAAGTGGTAGAAGTTTGGACTTGTTAGCAAATTAGCACAATTATTCCCCTCACTCTCATACCTTCACCCCTGGCAAAGTGACTTTGCAGCTCCNACGCCTGAATTCTAAAATGGTTCTTTAGGATACTAGTTCAACATCTTCTTGGTCTGCTGGCTTTTTTAATAAAGTCACTGTTCCTTACCCCAACAACTCTTCTCAATTTATTGGCCTGTCATGCAGCAAGTGGTAGAAGTTTGGACTTCTTAGCAAATTAGCACAATTATTCCCCTCACTCTCATACCTTCACCCCTGGCAAAGTGACTTTGCAGCTCCTCTCACTAGAAGATAGAATCACTTCCTCTACCTCTTCAACCTGGAATGGCCTTAGCTAAGATGGTGGTATAGTTTTCTTTGACTAACAGAATGTGGCAGAAACGATGATATCCCAGTTCTGTCTATGTGCCTCAAGAAGCCATATATGTTTCTGTTCTTTCTCCGGGACTTTTGCATCCACCTTGAGAATCAGCCCAGGCCTGCCTGCTCTAGGATGAGAGACCAAGAAAAACAAAGCTAAGTCATTCCAACTGAGGACTTCTAGACAGGCCATCTCTTTACCAGACTGAAAACTGATCACAGTCACATGAACAAGTTCAGCTCAGATAAGCCAGTTTAGAAGCACCCAGGTAACTGACAGATAGCTGAGCAAACTAAATTCTGTCAGATGCCTGTGAGGTTTGTTTGCTTATTATGCAGTATTGTTGTCGCAAAGGTAAATGATTACAATGGTAAATATTTATTTATGTTGACACTTTCAGTCATAATAATGAAACCCCTCTACTTATGGAACTTTCATTTAAAAGCGTACATAAATAAATGACAAGCTAAATTTAAGGGGGAAAAAAGTGTCAACTTTGCATTCCACCAACAGATTGTAAGCTATCTCAGTATGGTAGCTTTTGGGGACATTCTGACACATGAAATTACAGAAAGCCTTTTGCAGTCTAACCTGTTTGTGCATGGAAGAGCTTCTGCAGAAGGTGGTTCTTAAGTTAGCCAGGAGTTTCTTTTATCATAGTTGATATTTAAACTGAAATGAATTTATAAATTAACTAATATTTTTCCTACCAAGACATCTCTCCTTTGACCAGGTTTTTGACACTCACTTTGTTTCTCTTTTTAAGACATATTTTATCTGCCTGCATCTGAAATGATGATATAACTGCTCTAAGAAACTATCCTTTGGAAAGAGGTATCTTACACATGTGATAAACCACAAAGCCCCACTTCACCCCGCCTCCTAGTTCAAAGCCAGACAAGCAAGTAAGTCATTTTTACATGAGAGTTTAGTTCCTAAAGGAGCATATAGGCTCACTGAACAGTCTGGAAGACGAGTGATAAAGCTTGCCAAACAAGATTGACCATGGTTTACCTGGAAAAAGTGTTACCGAGTTCAAGCTCATACTGCTTGCCACATGCCAGGCCAATAAACTGAGAGACGAGTTGTTGGAGCAAGAAATAGTGATTTTATTCAAAAAGCCAGCAAAGCAAGAAGATGGTGAATTAGTATCTCAAGGAACCATCTTAGAATTCAGGCATCTTTTATACGAAAAGGGGAGACAGCATGGCTGGTTGTTACAAACTTATTGGTACAAGAATCCTTTGTTCTTACAGCTGCCTGCTTAGTTCTGGTCACAGTGTTCCTGTAACTTCTGACAAGATCACTGTTATTTTCTGTTCTGCAACTTTTTATTCCTACATGAATGGAAAAGTGTTGTATCTTTAAAGGTCAGAGCCTTGAGAATAGGCTATCGTGTATATTTTAGGCTATAGGCAACATTCTTTTACAAAGGTGCAAAGCCAGCATGACTAAGTACAAGCACTAGAGTACAAGAGTTAAGCATAGAGAAATAGATCCAACATTTAAGGTGTGTTTCCTGTTACAAAAGTAAAAGCCAAGAGAATATGTAAGAGCAACTCAAACCCAGTAGATACTCAAAAGATATGAATTCATGATGAGGAAGTACTTTTCTTCAGTTCATTGCAGAGAGAAATTATACTTAGAAACTATAACATTGATTTTATCTCTCGTGAGTAAAGTATGCAGAATCTCAGCTCCACCCCCACCAGTCCTATGACTTCTGTGACTCTCACCTGTAATAATATTACCTGATTAACTGTCTCATAGGGTTAATAGGGAGATTAAATGACTGAATATTTGTAAAACTCTTAGAACAGCACCTGACATGTGGTAAATGTTAAAGTCAAAAGCTAAAATCTAGAAGCTGAGGACTTGTGGTTTCTAGTCCAGCATGTAAGAAACTAGAAGTTGACACTGTCTTAACAAGTAAAAGACTGGATACAGTGCAAAATAGATACTTTTTAGATTTTTTAGATTCATGAGGTCACAGGGCAAACCACTTCCCACCCCCTACATCCCTCTCCCTGCAACCCTGAATTGGAGAAACAGGTAAATATAGAGAATCACATCCTACTGGAGCAGGATCCAGTGTCCTGAGAAGAAAGACTTGAATTGTAGCTGATGAATTGCTGGAGGCTCAGAGTTGGCAAGTCTTAAAGCTAAAAAGTCCTGGGGGAATCAATCATCAGAGACTCTCACACTTTTGTGAATTTTACCTCCAGAAGCTTGACCAGGTTCTCACAGAGAGAAATCTTCTCAGGATTCCTACAGTGGAGGGGAAAGAAACAATTTTGAAATACTCCAGAATACTTTCACTTTTCTACTTAATGAAGTCTGCCCTTGGGAGAAACTATTAATAATAGTTAACCAGAGACCAATGTGCTAGGGTTTTATCTGAGTCTAAGCAACCCAAGGGGAAGGAAATATTCAACTTCAGCCAACTGTAGCCATCCCGACCCACCTGGGAGGGGGCAGAGAAGGCTGAGAAGCACAAGTGAACTTCAGACTCCAGAAGTGGAGTGCCGAAAGACTGAAGCCTATTCGTCAGCCTCCAGAATGCCTCCTGTCCCTCATAACTCACCACTACGTCACCAAAGACCTTTCTAAAGCAGTTGCTTTTAGCTGGCACATTATGTTCAGTTATCAGGAAAAACTTATAAAACAAATCAAAAGACAAAAACAGTATGAAAAACAGAGCAAGCATCAGAACTAGACTCAGATATGACAGAGATTTTGAAATTGTCAGACTATTAACTTTTTTAATGTTGTCAGACTTATGATCATGTCAAGAATATTAACTGAGAGCCATTAGTAATCTAAAGGGCGGTCTCTGTTCCTGTGTGCATTGTGGTTCAATTGGGAAGATGGAACCCACCAGCACAGATGACATACAAATAACTCAGCCACACACACACATAAGTACTGGGAAAAGTTAAATCCTTTCTGGAGTAACCAGAGAGATATGGGGTTGTATCAGAGAAGCAGTGCCTAGAAGCTGAGTTCTGATGTGGGTCAATGGGAGGTTTAAGAAAGTGAATGTCAAAGACTGAAAAAAATGTGATCAACCTTTTTCACTATAGGAGCAACTCAAATCCCTAGAATTACCCATGATAAGTGAAAGAAACAATTTATACTCAGTCTCTTAGCCTCTGGAAGGAGTTTAAGCAGCTTTCAAAGGTAAATAATTTAGACCCAGAGGAAAGCTTACA
Source organism: Neotragus moschatus (assembly GCA_006410615.1). Classification (NCBI taxonomy): domain Eukaryota; kingdom Metazoa; phylum Chordata; class Mammalia; order Artiodactyla; family Bovidae; genus Neotragus; species Neotragus moschatus. Next base: position 301,063 of record SJYA01000437.1, on the reverse strand, counting down.
CACTGAGAGAATCTGGTCTGATATCTGAGGTGTTTCTGGGAACATCATTTTCCGAGACAGTAGAATACTAAAAAGTCAGCTGTGAGAAAGTGAAAATTAACTTACAGGCAACAGTGGAGTTGTCAACTACTTTGCTTCTTTTAATTCTTTTCTGTCTTGCTGAAAAAGATGAATTTGGTACATGGTAATTAGCTGCTCTGCTTTGCTTCCTGTTTGTAACCTGATGGGCCCTACCTTATGAAACAATTGGGGTTCTTGCACCATAGACATTTCTTGACAAATGTGAAAGTGTGTGTTCACCCAGATGGATGAAAACACCACTTGTAATGACAGGAAACCATATTAGAGGGCAAGATTGCTGTGGATTTGCATTCCTCCAGCTAAGGTGTTTGGGAGGTTTATTCTTCCTTTTTCAAATCTTTTGGGAAGGTGGATACAGCAGTTCAAGAAAAGAGATGCCACGATTCTGACAAGTTAATTAAGCTTTCACTTCTGAGTATTATATGTATAGCAAAGAAGAAAAACCTTAATTTCTTTGTACTGTCTGACAAAAAAGAAACACAAGATAAATGCAGGCAGATTCTTTCAAAGTTGTCCTTATTACAGATTCCTAGTCTGCAGAACAGAGATTTTAGAAGTCTAAATCAGAACAAATGAAAAGTCTCAGCACCTTTTATCTTTCTGTAATTTACATATGTATCTACATATATCGATAGATATGAGGATGTTTTTCACCAAAATGCGAAAGATAAAGAACCCACCCTTAGATTCCTCCCTATGTGTGCTTCCTCAACTTTCACTTAATTTAACCTCCAATGTGGAAAATGAAACAGCCAGTGTGGGAGTCAGAATTTTGACCCCTTCTTGTCTTCACTCTCTTTGTTGTACCTGTGATTGTATTCCATGGACTATGGATGCTTGCAAACATAATTAAGTTTACTAAATCAGTTCNAAGGGAGTGTTATACTGGGCAGCTCGCCTGGATTGCTGTCTGATACTGTGTCTCATCCTTCCTGGCATAGAGTCTATGTTTTTCTTAGCAATGTTCCACCCCCAACACACACATACACACACAGTCACACATGCACACACCTTGCCCTCACTGTTAGTCATTCGGGTGTTCTTGCTTGGAGAATCCCAGGGACGGTGGAGTCTGGTGGGCTGCCATTTATGGGGTTGCACAGAGTCAGACACGACTGAAGTGACTTAGCAATAGGTACATAACACAGACATTAGTCAGTCAGAGGGCAATTACGTTACATTGCCCTCCTTCAGTGATTTGTGTTCTAAGTAGGTACTATCAAAGTGAACAAAGAGGACTTTACTAAGAAATGATAACATGTAGATTTTTCACTTCCTTGACAGACCCAAAGAAGGAAGCACCCAACCAAGCACTTGCTGGCAGCCATCTTGGGACAATATAGTGAGAATATACCTGAAATTAGAGTCAACATCAAGGATGTGGAGTGAAGGCAACAGAACCACAGAAATAGCCTCCTGAGCCCTGTTTGGCTTCTGAATGAGGTCTGTTCTGGCCCTAGGTTCCAGTGAGATGAACCAGTACATTCCGGTTTTTTGTTGCTTTTTTTTAATGGAGCTTGTCTTGACAGGGTTTTCTGTTTCTTGCATTGAAAGATCGGGGTTAAAAAAATACAAAGCTCCCACTTCACAATGATGCCCAGGGCTAGCTCAGCCTACACGTAGCCTTTCTCACCTTGCTCCTCCCAGGCGTGAGCCAGGTTGTAATTTCCCTGNCCCTAAGTTCCAGTGAGATGAACCAGTACATTCCGTTTTTTTGTTGCTTTTTTTTTAATGGAGCTTGTCTTGACAGGGTTTTCTGTTTCTTGCATTGAAAGATCGGGGTTAAAAAAATACAAAGCTCCTACTTCACAATGATGCCCAGGGCTAGCTCAGCCTACACGTAGCCTTTCTCACCTTGCTCCTCCCAGGCGTGAGCCAGGTTGTAATTTCCCTGTGTGCAGCTTTCTCAGAGCAGACGATGCTGTGGGACAGTGAGCACTTCACATCATTTCTTTTGCTCCTTCTTCACAGTTGACTTCTCCCTTTGATCATGCTTTTTGTTTCTAAGTAGCATACCTTTTTTCTTTACGGTTTTCATGTGATTATTCAGAGAAAGTCGATGAGCGATGAAGGTGAATCATTGCAGGGAATAAACTATTGGGGAGACTTCTCATGTGGGCACTGTACTTCTATTTGTAGTCTTTTATGTTCCAGGCCATTCACTTAATCCTCTGTCCTTGCCTTTGTCCTGCATATGTTTTTCCATCCGATACATTAATATTTCTTCCTCATACACTCTGAGTAAACTTTGCAAAAAAAAAGTGAATGAAAAATTTCAAGTAGACTAGTGCTAGCTGAAAATCAAAACAAATCTTAATCGTGGTCTCCTGTTGCATATCCACCTGACAATTTGCCCTGGAGCAATAGGGTGAGGTGGATTGAGAAATCTGTGTCACTCACACACATATTTGAACAGAACTGCCGAAGCTTGTGTAGGCAAGTTTTCTCAGTAGGTAAAATCTATTCATTCATTTGTTCATTTATTGTCAATATTACTTCATGAGAGTATGTGTATTTACATATATAAACTGTACACACTCCACCCTGAAAATCCTTAACCATGAAATAAGTCCATTCCTTTTAAATTAAAAAAAAAAAGCATAAGAAATAATTTTATAAGAGGAAATTGTAAAATAAAAATAAGATTTGTAGCAAACCCATATATGTTATAATTGTTTAATTCAAGACCCTTCTGCAAGCTTTAATGGCCACCTAAAATTCCTTTAATATGGATAGAAAATTTTACTTTGCAATAACTTATAAAAGGGTTACTGTATAAGTGCAGATGTCTCTGCATTAGTGTTTAATGGCAGTTACGCCTTCCTTTCCTATGANACCCATATATGTTATAATTGTTTAATTCAAGACCCTTCTGCAAGCTTTAATGGCCACCTAAAATTCCTTTAATATGGATAGAAAATTTTACTTTGCAATAACTTATAAAAGGGTTACTGTATAAGTGCAGATGTCTCTGCATTAGTGTTTAATGGCAGTTACGCCTTCCTTTCCTATGAAGTTTAACAATGGATAATGATGGTGGAGACCCACAAAAAGAGATATAAAGTATGAAAATAGCACTATTTAAGAAGTTAGAGATGAAATTCAGTTTTTATAATAAAATATTTTTCATACTTTAGCTTGTTACAGAAAGCTGATTTGTGATTTTTTTTTCCAAATGAAATCATTTGTCAAAGTCCTTAGATGATACCCAAATTGGTTTCCCTCATTTTGTGGTAATTTCTTATGCTCTCCTATGTAATGCCTAACGGGAGATTAGAACTGGTGGGAAGAAAGTAGACTTTTCCTTAGAACCTGTTTACAACTGAGGGGTTGAAAACATTCTTTATGTCATTAATTTTCAATACTATCATTTTAACATCTTCTATTTTTCCCTCAAGCTAATATGCTCAAATATCCTCTTAGATACTGACATTGGCCCACTAAAGTCTGGAAACATTTCTCTTAACCAGGATTCTTTGGAACAGCTTTCCTCAGAATACTTACTGTGTTGATGTAGACTGTGAATTTCAAAGAGGGGCATAATGTATCCAGAGATTTCTGAACTCATGGAATCTTTTTCTGTCTTCCAGAACACCCATTTGTAACTCATATGACAGGTATTTCTCAGGACAGAGAGATTTTCTTTAATATAGTGGGGAGAAAAAAAAAAAAAACAAAAACGGATGTTGTCACTAACTCCAGGGTCAGGGTTTTCAGTCTCTGTGTGGACTATTTAACTTTGCTCTTCTCTGAGAATCTGAGTTTTTGTCGAGCTCCTTTTCACCTTTCCACAGGCTCCAAACTGAGATCAGAAGTAATGGCAACATCAGTCCAAACTTACAGCCGGTATTAGACAAGACAATCTGTAGCATAAATCAAACTCAGACTAGGTTGAAAATAGTGCCTTTCACATCCAAAAAAACTTTCACCATTCAAAATAAAGGTTAGCTTTTCTCCCCAATTTCTCTCTCCACACTTATTTTATCTACTCAGAATTGAAAAAGTAGAATCTGCAAAAGAATTTACTATATAAGTTATTCAGGTATATCTGCTTTTGATCCAACCAAATGCCTTCTTTTCAGATTTGAATAAATAATAATAAAATTATTAAAAGAAAATATAGGGTATTTGATTCTAAAATCAAATATTCATTTAATTTCAAACTTTCTGTTTCTTATTATATTGGTATTCCTGGCTTTTTCTTCGTACTCATTTCTTTAAAAGTATTTTTATTTTTTGAAATACTATATTTTTATTGGATTGATATTAGTACTATTGTCATATCAACAAGCTCACAGCTTTTATTACTTGGAAGTGAACATGTGTTATTCAGATTTGAACAAGTGTGTGTGCTCTAGAGTATGCAATTACAATGATCAAGCAATTATAAAATAAAATTTAAAAAGACCAAAGAATTTTAGAAAGATTAATGCAGAATACCCACGCTATGCAAGTTTAGGATTTAAAGGTGTGTGTGTTTGTGTGCGTTATGGATCTGAAGGAATGAAAATAACAACAAAGAAGTGCTGATTGCTTCCTAAAGGGCAGAAAATCCACCATACTGTGTGCCTATGTGACTAACAATAGAATCAATAAAAGAAAGCTTTAGTGAGATGAATTTTAACTCAGTATGAGTAAGAATAAGGACTGAACTAACTCAGTATAAGTAAGAATAAGGACTGAACTTAGATCTTCTGATGCCCTTGTCTAGTGCTTAGCAAGAATGTCCTAAGAGTCTCCTAATCTAGTTTTATTTCTTTCAGGTTTATATTTTAATTCTTGCAAATTGATCAGCTATGCTAATTGTGCTAAGTGAAGCCTGCCATTAGCACCATCATAAGAGTCCTAATATCCACAGGTTCACACTAAAAAAGGCCTCATGGAGTTTGCTCCCTCTGCTTTTCCAATTTTATGTGAGCCACTTCAGTTGAGCTCATAATCCTCCTATTTCTAATTGTTCTGTTTCCAAGACATTCTCTGAAACAATGATGCATTGTTCACCGTACTGTTTTTCAAGGTGTGCAGATTTTACCTTGAGTCCTCAATTCACCTTAGAGCCGTTCCATTTCTGTTGAAATAGGACTACATATTGTATAAAAATTACATTCTTTGTCACCAGAAAGCTACCTCAAGGGGGATGGAAAGGACATAGAATTAAATGTAGCCCGTCTGCCATTAGTTCCTCATAATCTATTTTGCTGTCTCTGCTCATATCTCCATGGAGAGATGGTCAAAGCAGTCTAGTGTTCAGCATTATCACCATGACCCTATGATAAGTTTAAGCTGTGATTTTCCAAGATGGGCCTGAGTTTGAAACATAAATGTTTAGACAGCTGTATAGAAGAGAATAATGGAAATGAGCCACTTGAAGAAGAGATTGCACTAATTATGGGGAATGAGACAGTAGTAAGGGCAGTATACAAATACTGTGTACTTGCACTCCTGGCTCAACAGATTTTGGTTCAAGTATGCTGAGCCTTCTAATCTGGTAGAAAAATGTTCTTCCTGTTTATATAAAACTTTGGGCTTGCCTGTTAGCCAGTGCGTGGAGTCTCGTGGGACTTCCCTAAGTCTTTCAACACATGTGAAGGGAAGAATTAAGGATATCCAGGCTAAGTCATCAGGCATCTTAATGGTTCAGGCTCAAACTCTTTCTCTAAATATGGACCATAATCAAGTGCAGTGTCAGTTAAATTACCAATAAAATAAACGTGGGACAGTTTATTCTGGAATCTAAAATAAAGCAATGCTCAAATCCTCTAGAACCCCCCAAAACTCTGGAAGTCACACATGAGGAAGTGGGATAATAGAATAATTGGCGCTTGGAATAATAAAAGAACTTAGCTGTGACTAAGTCCAAGTTTATCCAAAGTATTGAAAACCATTGTATATCCTAAATTATCAAAAGGGAAAAAATAATGTTAGTGGGAAAACTCAAAGGGTGATTGGACAAAAATGACTGTAAATGGTCTAACAGCATATTCTGGTAATGATAGACAATGACAAAATTTTTAGAAATGTTGGTTAATATCTCATGGGCTTCAAATTTGACCCTTGCTCCATGTTGTGTAAAAGTGACCTTTTTTTTTTTCTATCCCATATCTTTTGCAATTCTTGGTATAATTTTTCACAAGTTTGATAAGGAATAGGGCTATAACCAAGGAACAACAAACTTGGATTGCAAAGGAAATGGTCTCATATCTTATTAAAGTATTTATGGAAAAAATAGTTCATGAGTTACAAATTAACTCCTCCCTTGAAATATTTTAAATTAAGTGTGGTGGGGCTGAATCTGCTGGTGTTTACACAGAGCTGATGACACAGAATTCGCCAATGTGCCTGTTTGTTTGGGACCTTAAGAATCTTCTGCGCCATCTAATGGAAACAATGCAAACTGCAGCTTCTTTTGAAGGACCACACTTTGAAGTTCTTCAACACAGATCAATGCAGAATAGATGAAAGCTATAGAAACTTAATAGATCAAATACCAGCCTCTAAATATAATGACTTTGGGAAATTGGCCCTCAGTTTTATCATATATACAATTCAAATATGCTTAGGGTATTATGATTTCAACATGCAAATGAATAAAAATACAATGTGTCCATTCATAGCGGCAAACAATGGTGTTTACTCATGTACGATTTGCCAAACCAAGATAAAGAATATTCCAGATTTTATTTCTTTAATTAAGTGTTCATCTTCAAGTTAGTGCTATATTTATTTTTCACGTTTATGCTACAGGTACAATGTCATTTATTTTCAAGGTGTTTACCACTTTCAAAAACCGTGAATTTCATGAATTTCATATCAGAGCCTATGCTTAGAATTGTAAACTCGAATGCAGACAGAGAAAAGGAGATAATTTAAATAAAAGATGGAAAAGGCATGGTTCAATTCAGTGGGGACTCGTGGCAAAGTGGAAATCACACTCTGTGTCTAATGGAGTAAGTGCTACTTGGAACAGCTGATTGTTGTCCACTAAGAATGTCCAACAGGAGTCAGAAATGTGTACTCTTATGCAGATTCCTTATTTCTTGAACGCTTGTTCAGCATCCCTGAATACACCTGTGGTCCATATACGACCTAGACCTAAGCCCTACCATTTGCAATTGCTGGTTTATCATAATCCAAGGCAACACAATGAGAACATAATCACAAAGTCCCACGGTTACTGGAATCATTTGGGATACATATCCTTTGAGAAAGGAGTGCTCTCATATTTTAATTAATATGCATAGGTTTAACTCTATATGGTAATTGGGAATATCAAATCACAAATATTATATAATCTTTTTCTTATTCCTAGCCAAGTAACTCTAAGTCTAAAATGCACTGAATCGGGAGTCAGACTGTCGCCTGTACAGCCCTGGGATAAAGGCAGCTGTCCAATTTTGTCAGACCACAGTTGCTATTACTCCCAGCTCTTGGGTTGGGAGACAAGCACACACAAATGAATGAAAAGTGGACTTCAGCTTTTGAAAGGTGTATTGTAATGTGATTATCAACACATTTTTAGATTTCTTCGGCAAATAAGGAAAAGGAACTGACTAGCAGTCAATTCTTTTTTAAAAAATTTATTTAATTGGAGGATAATTATAATATTGTGATAGTTTTTGCCATATAGCAATATGAATCAGCCATGGGTATACATGTGTCCCCTCCATCCTGAAACCCCCTCCTACCTCCCTTCCCACGTGAAGAAAATATAAAGAATGATGAATGATATAAGGATGTTGAATATGAACGAACCCAACCAGACAGTGATTTGCTTTTCCCCCTAAAAATGTTTCAGATGTGAGGGTTTTTTCCAACTCTTTCCTTCCTCTTTTCAGACCCTGCAGCTCAACCTCACTATTCTGAAATATTTCTGTAGACATTGTTCCTCTGTTTAGAGGAAATATGTGGGTCTCTCATAGACTCCCAGAACCTGGAGGGACCTCTTTGACCAACCTTAGGACAGGCGAACATCTGATCCTTACACTTTCTAATAGTACCTTTGACAGCAGATTAGCATCTTATCAGATCAAAATATCTCATAGCCTCTTCATCAGTTAATTTTTTCTGTCACAAAACTAGGTCCTTAGTTCAGGAAGTATGCAATGCATATTAAGTACTTAGCACAGTACTGGGCAGTAGGTCTAATGCATTAGTGTTAGTCGCTCAGTTATGTCCAACTCTTTGCGACCCCATGGACCGTAGCTGCCAAGCTTCTCCCTCTGGAATTCTCGAGGCAAGAATACTGGAGCGGGGAGCCATTCCTTTCTCCAGGGGATCTTCCCAACCCAGGGATCAATCCAGGTCTTCTGCATTGCAGGCAGATTCTTTACCAACTGAGCCACCAGGGATATCTTGTAATAAATGTAGGTAAATATTATTTTTATTCAAGTTATCAGAAGAGCTATTCCTTTGTACATTATAAGAAGCAGGTAGAGATTCTAGAGTGATAACAAAGCTAGCAAGGGTTGAATATACTTTCTGGATGCTACCTTTGCATGGTATAGGCAGTTTTTAGCTGGCGTGGCAATGAGAGGGTGCGCTTCATCAGACAGTGAAGGAAGGAATGATGATGGTGAGACTATTTCAGCTGAAGGGACTAATCTGACCATTACTCTTTTCATTATTAAAATATTTCACATTCATTTCTTATCCTTTAAATTTCAAGTTTCTTAAAGGTAAGAACTATGTCTTATTTCCTTGGCAACCTATTACACATCAACATCAAGTTTAACATATCATAACTTTTCAAAAAGCGAGAGGTAAAGGAATAAATAAGATACCACTTATTTCGGTTTCATTATATTGTCTTTGGGACCTTTGATGGTCAATAAATAAATTGCATGTCATGTTTTCTTTGTTATATACTGATATTAATCCAGCTTTATGGAAGTTAGGATTCACTGATGGCAATGCCTTACAATCTTAGAAGGTGTAGAAATTGATGAGTTAATATTAAAATAATTTTTATGTTTGTGTTGATCCTTGTATGAGACTTAGTATTGCTTACTTGGTAGTATATTGAGTTAGTAGTCAAGTAGTCTAGATAAAGTTAAATCATTAATCTTTCCCTTTGACACTTAAATGAGACACTTGGACACATTTTGAAGAATATATTTCTAAATGAGTGTATTTAAGGTACAAGCGACAGGCTTTTCTTAAATGGTCACTATACTGCACAGTATACATTTCAACTCTTTAATCTTGCCTGATTTGTCACTCTTGCTATCTCATAAATACTACCCAGGATATCAGATACTCTTTGAAATTATGACGCTGTAATGCTGCTTAACTAGAACTATTTCCTCTATGAAATATTTTTGCATTAATCTCAACTTCATCTTGTTTTAGTCTCTTAGAACTAGTACACCTGAACTCAGGTTCTACCTTAAGCTCTTTGCAGTACAGATATTAAGCTCCCCCAATATCTGAAGAGAAAATATTGGTTTTCTCCACACAAGCCTATCCTACTCTGTTCCATATGTCCCCAGTTTTTAAAGACAAAATCTAGCCTCTCCTCAAGCTCCATCAGCCAGGTGAGAACCCAGCTCCTATGCCTGGTCTAAGAAACAGTCACACAAAAACAACTTTTCTGCTCTAAAACCCTGTTAATAGAATGAAAAATATATATTTTAATGAGGCTTGAAAAAATATCAGATTTTGTGCAGTGTACCCTAAAGAGGTTCAGTATTGGGAGTTCAGTTGAAATTTATAAATCCATTAATTCTCAGTTCAATTCAGTTCAGTCCCTCAGTCCTGTCTGACTCTTTGTGACCCCATGGAGTGCAGCACGCCAGGCTTCCCTGCCCACTCATTCTAACATATCTTAAATGCCAAAATATTATGGGAAGATTGTTCCCAAGAGTGACTGATCTGATTCAAAGGCCTAAGTGCTGGAGGTTACTGGGAAGAGAACTGGAATAGGCCATTTCTCTCAGTTGAATCATAGACACTAGGGATTGGCTGAAACACTTGAGTGGAGTGAAGCAATTCCTATGGAATGAGCTTTGGCCAGGAAAACACGCTGATGTTGTTGAGGGAATGCAATATCTATGGCTTCAGCATTGTTGGAACAATATCTTAATTAGCCTGATTCTCTCTTCCTTTGGCTTTCACTATTTTTTAGATTTGCAAGGAAATGGTTTATAATAAATGGGCACCTGGATGCCATTTTTCCCCTCAGTTTTTGGTGGCCCCTTGTTTTGCACAGAGGAAAGTATTAGTTTACTTTTATTCACATAACACTGTGCATTTTCTCAGTTTTAGAAATAATACATTCCCATTATACAAATTGGGAAATTTCAAAAGTATAAAGAAAAAATTACAGTTCCCAAACTAGATTAAAAAATCGTTAAAATTTTTGGTACATTTCTTTTCAGTATGCTATGTATCTTTTAATGTATTTATTATTGTGCCATTCTACCTTCCATCACTTAAAAATACAATATAAATGTTTTCCTTTTCATTTTTAAGTATTTTAGCATATTTTGGATATATTCACGTCTTTATGATTTTGCTTATATAGGTAGGCTATAATTTACTAAATTATTCCCCTTTGTTATCCATTGTGGTTGTGTTTGTTTGTTATTTTGCCTTATTTTCTCTCATCTATGCAAGGCATGTGCAACTTTCAAAGCCAAAGGTAGATTCTCCCATCCTGTGAGGCCATTAACTTGGAGTGAAAAAGGTGCAGGAAGGACTGAGACAACAAACCTTTGTCGATCTGCGATGTAGTTCAAAGTTGAACAGTGAACTGCTTAGCTATTAAGTCAAACATCTGTTGTCAAGTCTAATTTCCGACAAATCACATGGAAAATTATCTTTCTTTACATGTTTTGCCAAGAGGAAATTTGGGAATTGGAGAGGTTTATTATCTAAAGGTAACCCGGTTTTTTTCCTTTGTAGTCTGTATGTTAAATGCTGTGTAATGTCTTCATATGGAGTTCACCAGACAGGAACTCTGGTGCTCTTCATTTATGCATATTCATTTTTTAAAAATTTAAAATGCTCTTAACAAACGATTCCTTTATGTTTATTATATAAATCCAATCCAATATTTATTGATTAAAGAAACAATAGGCATTTATGTATTTTGTGTTCGATATATTGTTCATACTGAATTCTCCATAGATAGCAATAAGAAAACAATATAAACCCATCAATATTAAATACCAAATCTTAATCACAAATGAGTTGTAATTGGATTCAATTGCAAATGGAATTTTTCCCTCACAGCACAATTAAAATTTACTCACAGATTTTTTTCATTAGAAAATAAAATCAGCTGCTTAGTTCTAAAAATGTACTGTGACAAGAGCAAGGACATTTTCTCTCTGCTGGCTTTGCTTCTTGGAGGGTGTAATACTTTGGCTGTTTGTACTTGGGTGTCAGTAATCTATTCTGCAGGGTAAATACTCTGTAAGGTAAAACAGAGTGCAAGACATTGTAAAAGAACAGCATTACAAAATACTTTAGTTGCCCAGATGCCCAACGCATCTTCATTTCAAATATATCCAGGGATTGTATATGTTAAAATTAAATCAAGAGCAAATTTCTGTGGTAGTTCATGCCAGCTTCAGCCCACCCTTCCCATGTGGATTTTGTCTTTGCTAGGAACAGAAAAGTATTAAACCAATTTACTTCCTTCATTTCAACTCTCTCTCTCACACACACACACAATTAAAAAACAAACAAATAAGACTTCAGATTCAAACCAAGATCTACTTCTCAAACATTCTGGTAGAAGCCAGAATGGAAAGACACATAAGAGACAAGGAGATGAGAGTCTGGCAAAGGTGAGGCTGGAATTTTGCTTTGTTAAGAAAAAAATCTCATGAACTGAACTGAACTGAAAGGTTTGTCTGCGGCTGCTGCTAAGTCGCTTCGGTCCTGTCCGACTCTGCGCGGCCCCATAGAGGGCAGCCCACCAGGCTCCCCCGTCCCTGGGATTCTCCACGCAAGAACACTGGAGTGGGCTGCCATTTCCTTCTCCGATGTGTAAAAGTGAAGAGTGAAAGTGAAGTCGCTCAGTTTGTCTAGACACTTAAATATTTGCCTAGAAAATCAATGAATTAAAATGTTTTCTGGGAGGCATTCTGACAAATTTTTGGTGACCAAGAAATTTGGCTACATTAAGGTACTCAAAATGTGACTGATTTTCATTCAGAACACATAGTTTCGTGTATGTCTTTAAGCTAGTGTTTATAAAATCAACATTTTGCAGTTAAGTCTTTTAATTTTTGTCCTTTGATTTTTGTCTTCTTATGTCCTCCTCAGTAGAATCCAGTTACTGAGAAGAGATTAACTCTTGAGCTCTGTAAAGTGTTATAAACTTCCATAGATTATGAGGGACACAAAAGGAAAAGTGTGTGTATGCGCCTGTGTGCACACAGTCACGTGGTTTCTCTGATCCTTTTTTCAGCAAGTGTGAAAATGACAAAGGAAGGACTATGTGACCGTTTTGACAGCATTTTCTTCCCTTTTAACTGAAAGTCAGCATTCATTCCACCAAAAATTTTCTAAATGAAAAAGACAAAATTCTCATAATGAATATGAAATGAGATAAAGATCAGCTCTGAGAAGTAAGTATTAGAGGTAAGTTGTTAGGGCTCTAGGCCAATCTTTTGATCTGCTTTAAAAAATATTATTCTCAAATAAAGATGTACTTTTCTTAGTTTTCAAAACAGTATTATAATATTTAAGGAGAATACTCAGTTCTTTAGTGGTATATTTGAGGCAGACTTTTCTAAGACTTGAGAAGAAACAAGTGGATATCTTACTGAACTCTGAAAAGAAGAAAGAGTCTAAGCTTTAAAAATGAAAAAAATAAGTTTTCATCTTCTCCCAAAGATGATATTCTCAGTTTTAAAAGAGCATAGGTTTTAAACTCCCCTTTTTCCATTCCTTTTTTCCCTCCTAGTCTTTCTTAGGTCCATGTCCAACTGAAAGTATTAATGAAGGAAAGGCTTGCGGTTGTCTGAAAAAACGAGCAGGCACATAGTTTGTTCTCAAGACTCAGCTTATTGTTGTTGTTCAGTCACTCAGTCATGTCTGAATCTTTGTAACACCATGGACTACAGCGCGCCAGGCTTCCCTGTCCTTCACTGTCTACCGAGTTTACTCAAACTCAGGTCCACTGAGTCAGTGATGCCATCCAACCATCTCATCTTCTGTCACTCGCTTCTCCTTCATGCCCTCAATCTTTCCTAGCCTCAGGGTCTTTTCCAATGAGTCAGCTCTTTGCATCAGGTAGCCACACTCAGCTACAAAATTGGACACATCTAATATCTTTTTAAAATTAATTTGTATTGGAGTACAGTTGCTTTACAATGTTTTGTTAGTTTCTATTGTACAGCACAGTGAATCAGCCATACACAAATATTTATCCTCTCCTTTTTTGGCTTTCCTTCCCATTCAGGTTATCACAGAGCTTGAAGTTCCCTGTGCTATATACAGTATGCTTTCATTAGTTATCATTTATAAATAGTGTCGGTAGTATATATATGTCAATTCCACTCTCCCAAATCTCTCATCTCCCTTTCTGCCTTGGTATCCATACATTTGTTCTTTACATCTGTGTCTCTATTTCTGCTTTGCAGATAAGATCATCTATTTCAATTTGCTTGATTCCACACGTACATATTAAAATATAATATTTGTTTTTCTCTTTCTGACTTACTTCACTCTATATGACACTCTCTAGGTCCATCCAAGGCTCTACTAATGACCCAATCTTTTTCCTTTTAATGGCTAAGTAATATTCCACTCCTCTGCTGATGGGCATTTATGTTGTTTCCATGTCCTGGCTATTGTAAATAGTGCTGCTAAAAACACTGAGGTGCATCCATCTTTTGAATTATGGTTTTATCTGGGTATGCCCAGGATGGGGTTGCTAGTAATTCTATTTTTAGTTTTTTAAGGAACCTCCATACTGTTCTTCATAGTGGCTGTATCAATTTACATTGTGGCAATTTACATTGCCACCAACAGTGCATGAGTTTTCCCTTTTCTCCACACTCTCTCAAGCACTTATTGTTTGTAGACTTTTTGATGATGGCTATTCTGACTGGTGTGAGGTAATACATCATTGCAGTTTTGATTTGCAAAATATCTCTAATAAATGAGGTTGAGTATCTTTCCATGTAAGTGGTGCTGGGAAAATGGGACACATCTAATAACTTTCTTTGTCTTTTGGTTCATGCAAAAGGATAAATTGAATAATGAAACAATTGCATGAAAGAAAAACAAATCCATAAAAAATCCAAGGACAATCAATAAAAAGTTTGATCTAATCCCAACTTAAATTGTGTTGACCTTCCTCTTAGCCATTGTATCTTATGAACAGAGGATGCCATTAGTTAATGTGTTAAGGTGGCTCCTTGGTGAATTAATCTATTAAAACTCATCCTCTAAACTCATCTACCACATGATATTTGTTGATGTACCAGCGATAAATCCCCAGGGATAAAGGATGAAAACCTCAAGGAAATCTAGAAAAGTCTAGAAACAGAAATAGACCATCTGCCTTATGAAGAAACTGACAAAGACTTATAACAGATGGAGGTACCCCTTCACCACGATGTGGATGAATAAGGACAGAAAATAGGACCCAAAGCTGATTCTGGGAGACAAATAAGGCATAAGAAAACGGTGGTTCTGAAGGATAAAGCATAAATTAATCAGTCTAAACTTAAAGCCTTTCATAGTATGACTCCACTCTAGTATTCCACACCTATCCTTTACCAGTCCCCTCAAGCACACTTTCCAACCAGAAACACCAACTTAGCATCATCTAGACATGACATTTACATACATGACCTCCCTGCCTCCTTTTGAGCCATACATATTTTTCCTTCTTTTAAAGGCTTTTTTCTCTGCAAGTCTTCCCCAGCACAACTCATAATCACCTTTTTCCTTCATGAATGTTCAGCATCTGTTGTTTACACCTCACATTTTATGTTGATAATCTTCCCTGGTGGCTCAGATGGAAAAGGATCTGCCAGCAATGCAGGAGACTCGAGTTTGATCCCTGGGTTGGGAAGACTCCCTGGAGAAAGGAATGGTAAACCACTCTAGTATTCTTGCTGGAAATCCCAAGGACAGAGAAGCCTGGTGGGCTATAGTCCATGGGGTCCCCAAGAGTTGGACACAATTGAGCAGCTAACAAAACACTTTACATTGATATTGTATTATGCTTGGGGTAAAAATTCAAAATTTTCACCACTGAACTCTAAGGTTTCATCTAACTAAGCCCCATTTCTCCAGTCTTGTCTGTGTAAATCTCTCTAAGGTCATGCACCAGCCACATTCAGCTTTGTAGAGGTCTTGAACACATTTTGTTGTTTTCCACCTCTTATTGGCACAAGGCTCTTTTTACTTGAGTATTTGAGAGACAGAAGACTATCAGAATAAAAGGAAGAAGAAACCAGAGATATGTCAGGGCAAAGCTGATAGCCAATATGACTTATGAACACAGAAGATATGGGAGGAGCATCTTTGGGATCAAGTAAGCAGAAGGCATGGAACAGAGTTCAGAGTTTCCAGGAGCTAAGGGAGAACAGTCACTAAGGTTCTACCATTTGATAATTGACTTCCTTGATCTTGATGACCAGACATAGCATTTGTTTGGAGACAACAGAGGACAAAGGAAGAGGGAATCGTGTTGATAGCAATGGACTTGGCATATGTTTTGTTTCCTGATAATTAAGGTCAGGCTGGTTAGGTTTTCTTCAGCTCATCTTCCAGAGTTATTTTATTCTATAGCTAAAATATGTTCCAAACATGAATAGAAAAAAACACAATCATATTTAAGCAAAGTTAAGCCAGAATTAAAACCTAGGTTTTTTAATGTTTTATTCAGAGACCTAACATCATTCAGTAGATGTTTAACCAGAAACAAGATTAGCATGACTGAATTTGTTAGACCCTTAATTCCTGTTATTTAAAAAATTTTTACATAATCAGTAAACCTTGTTACATAAATGTCTTTTACATTTAACTGCATGTGTGTGTGTGTTTGTTTGTGTGTGTGTATGTGTGTGTGTGTGTACACCTTGGGCATATTAGGTTCTCAAGTAATATTTGTTGATTTTATGTATAACCATATGCCACCAGGTTTCACCAGCCTGTGGATAAGAATAAGATTGGCATTTATAGCACACTGCATTGGCATTTCAGTACTTTAACATGTCTCTATTGCTTCTGTGAGACCGCAGCTCCCTCTAACCCCATGTGTTCTGGTGGTCCTGGCAACGCTTCATATGTTGCTATATGAAACAAGGTGCTGGGCACAGCCACTCTCTAGTCAGCTGTGGACTGTACTTCTTTGGCACCTGCTGTCTTGTTCTCTAGAGTTCTCTGGCTTGAGCAAACAACCTGGAGAAATTGTGCAAATAACCTGGAGAAAGAGAAGCCCAAGGTGACTGCTACTGAGGTACATGATCTCAATTTAACCTCAGTTTTTAACCTTGGTATTCACATATACTAGCCAACTTCAAAGAAACAGAGATTTTGAATAGAGGACAACATTTTCTTGGAATATCCAAGACTGACTTATTCGTGAGAATACAGCAAAAACATATCCACTACCACTGTAGCTCAATTTCGAGCATTTTCAGAAGGTGAAAGCCTAATTTCAAACACCATTAATAGAATATATGCCCCAGGAAATTGAATGTAAACCGCAAGGCAGCAGAAACATGGATCCACTCTATCTCTTTGCTGCTGATGACCATTACTGTTGCAAACATTATATCATATGTTAACACAATCTTGAAGCAGAAAAAAATAACTATCATAGGAATTTAAACATAGTCTCTGACTCTGATCAAATGATCTGCAAGAATAAAGACATTTCTAGCACCTCTGTCAATGAAAAGAGAATGAGCTTGGTTATGTGCCACACTCTTGCATCATCTTGATTCCTCAGAATGGACTAAATCAATTGAAAGATAAACTCACTGTAGTCAGGCATATGCTGACATGTTGGCCCCTTCACAAAAGCTCATGGACAGATTTCCTCTAGACCCAAACAAACTATGTAAAGAGTCTGTTTTGATTCTTGTTAGCTTTGCACTCTCTCAGCAAGCTGCTAAGAAAATTCAAATATGGCTACTCTTTTGGAAAGAAATGGCATTCCAGGATCTTTCAGGTTTTTTTCTTTTAAATATAAGACAAAGTTATTTTTACAGAACAGTGCTACTCTATGAGACATTCCTGGGATGGCATACAGTTCTGGCAGTTCAGTTAATTCAGAATTTGGGCTCAGCATGTGGCTTGAAAGACTTAAGCTGATGAAAATGATGTACAAATTGACCATTGATATCATGGTAATGCTTGGGTCACTCTATGTATCTGTTGGTCCCCCAAAATGTGATTTGAGTGCCACACTACCCCCAATAATTAAAAAATTAAAAACACACAGTTAATACATATTTGTTGAAGGAAGAATAAACATATGTTGAGTATGTATGTTATGGAAAAATGAAGGAACTTGAATACAAATGTCAACCCCTTGTTGTTCATTTGGAAGCATGTTTACACGTTCTTGCCTCAGCAAAGGGGACTATCTTATAAAACCTTACATGACTACTTTTGAAACACTTAATTTTATTTTGTTCATTCTTACAACCCTGTGAGGTAGGTGTTAGCATATGCCTCAGTAAAATTGGGATAATAAGGCATATTAAATGATATTTTTAAGAGTATATAATCAGTAAGTGGTGGAAAAAGACACAAAGACTTGTTTTCTTTTCCAAAATTCCCTAATGAGGACACTAAGGTTAAGAAAAGTGGAAGATTATATACTTCTGGGTCTCAATATAAGAGTTTAGTATATATTCTGCTCTGATTTAGGCAGGGCATTGGCTATAAATACTCTCCTCATAATGAGCCCTTAAACAAGAAGGTAGCCATTGGGGAAAAGCTTTGTACTGGCCAAAATGACGTGAGAATCTAGGTCTGGATTATGTCTGGACCTACTTCATATTACAAGTTGTGCAATAAACTCAGTGTCTTTATTTAGTATTACTCTCATTCATGGGGGTCTGTTACCTACAAGTGTTCTCTCAAAGTGATGATTTTCTAATCCAAAGAGTAAGAAAAAGAAACTGTAAAAATTATAGTGCTACCTGTTTAGAAAGATCCTAGCTTTCAAATTAACAAAGCTTATACATCTTCATGGGTTTCCCAGGTGGTGCTAGTGGTAAAGAACCAGCCTGCCAATGCAGGAGACATTAGATGTGTAGGTTTGATCCCTGCATCAGGAAAATCCCCTGGAGGAGGGAATAGCAACCCACTCAGTTATTCTTGCCTGGAGAATCCCATGGACAGAGGAATCTGGTGGGCCATAGTCCATAGAGTAGCAAAGAGTTGGACCCAACTAATGTGACTTAGCATGCATGCATACATCTTCGTGATTTTCCCATAATGATTCTAGTGTAGAATAATAAGGCAATGGATAAGAGACTCCAGTAGTGGAATATACATACATATTTCTGAGGACTATAAATTCTTGCATCATTGAGTAAAAGAGTAGAATAAAAAATACATTGTTAGAAAAGAGTGAGGCTTTCTTAAAACCATAAGACATAGATCATTTCCTTAAGGCTAAGCAATTAACCAATTATAGATCACCTGAATCCTTAGTACTGAACTTTTCTCCAGTAGACAGTATTCCCCTCATGATCATCCTGAAATATGTTGTGGTTTGGTATTCAGTATTTTTTGGAATGAAAAGGTTTGCTTCTCTCAGAGACTTTTTAACCATACATATGATTCTCATTATCAACTTCTAAATATACTCATTAATGAAGGCAGGAGGTCCTAAGAACAGAATAGATAACCCAAGGCTGTCGATAATTTAGATATAACTTGTCATTGGTATCAGAATCTAAATTAATACTTACAATTTGAGTCATGGAGTTTTTAATATTTTAAGCAAAATCATAAAGCTCTACAAGGAAATTTATAAGAGTTGGAAAATTTTCCCTCATTGCATACTAACCCCAAAGTGCTTGCAAATAAACTATTCAGAAAAATAAATCTCTTTTCTCTATTCCTTCTTATATTAGTTCAACAAAGATGTACTGAATGTCTGCTCTGTGCCATCTGTCCCACATACTGAGCCAATCTTATGACTATCACAAGTTTTAAATGCAAGTGGCTTTTAAATATTAGCCAATGATTAAAGAACCTTGATTTGACCCACATCTGTTTCCCCTCTCCACTATCCTGTGTAGTCTTGTTTCACAGGCTGGATTTCATGTTAAACATTTTCAATTAGTATTCTCTGCTTCAAACTCCCCTTTCCAGAGATTGAGTCTACTTGGCTCACTCTCAATCTAAATATGCTTCTTTTAGGAAGACTTTCTTGATGCCCAAGGCAGGGTTTGAGGCACCTTTTATGAGTTCACACAATTGCCTTTTACTTGATATAACTCCTATTAGATTATCATGCCACTTGGGGGCAGAGACCAAATCATCTCTCTCCTTACAGCCTCAGCAGTTAACATGGTGCCTAACGATGGTTGTGCATCTTTAAGTCGCTTCAATTTCTTTGCAGGCTTCCCTGGTGGCTAAGATGGTAAAGAATCTGCCTGCAATGAGGGAGACCTGGGTTGAACCCTGGGTCAGGAAGATTCCCTAGAGAATGGGGTTGGTGAAAGAAGTAGAGAAACCAGGGAGGCTGGTGTCAGGAAGATTTTCCAGGCATTCCAGGGAGGGACTGTAGGTATGAAAGATGATGGAGGAGAGGAAGTGTTGAAGGGAATTATAAGCTGGCATACTCCAGGGTTATAGATCCATGTGTCTTTCTAAGAAGAATATTCATATATTTCATCACATTTTCAAAAGCATCAGACCCCAAAGTGTTAAATATTGATATGAACCAAGTCACATTAAATGTTCTAATCTCAAAGACCTTCTATTAGAAGTGGTAGCCAGTCCACAGAAACACTGCAACACAAATGAATAAATGTTTATAACACAGAATGAAAGGACCATTTTGTAAAAAAAATGGTTTCTAAAAAAGAAAAACTGTTTTGGATAATTTGTGATTTGTATAACTGAATTGTATAATTCACTGAGTTGTATCAATCTCTCTCTGACCTTCCTAAATAGTAGGGCAGTGGAAAAAACTAGAAAATAAGATTATTGAGTAGCTACTAGGTTATAGGCCTGAAGAGTATTTGTATCAATGAGGCCACATTTACACTTATATTCCAAATAATGATGGTTTCCAAACCTCACTTGCATTACTAAGAAGCTCTCTGATTCTTTCTTGTAGTTTTCCCTGCAAAATTTTCAAACCTCCACAGCTTGAAACCTGTGTCTACAAGACAGTTCTCTGTATTTTCTCACTTGCCTTTCTCCACTTGCTCTCAAGTGGAAGCAGAGCTGTCCTCCTGGAGGCTGGGTTGCAACACTGCAGTCTTTCTGATAGCCAGGTGGAGGTGGAGAAGCCAGGACTCTGAGTGGCTCAAACCTGTTACCCTTGGTTACATACCAAAGTCCTCTGTTGTGCTGCTGATAGTAGCTAAGGCTGCCTCTTCCTGACAGCTTTATGGAGAGGTGGTTCACCTTTGGGGTTATCTCCTGCCATCTTGATGACAAAATTTACAAGAGATCGGTTAACAGTTTGCTGACACAGCATGTTTTTACAATGCAAGTGGGCCATTTTTCACTTCTGCCTTTTTTGTTAGTAAGGAGTGTCCCTCGGTGTCTGGATTGCAAAGTGCTATAGCTCTTTAGTGACACTGCTTTATAGGACACACACACACACACACACACACACACACACACACACACTTTTCTCCCAAAAGTTCAATTGATGCTCCCAGGTGACAGGATTGTGATGGGTTCTTTTAAGCTATTTGAGGTCTCAGAAACTGCAGGCTTTCCTGGTGGCTCAGTGGTAAAGAAATCTGCCTTCCAATGCAGGAGACAAGGGTCCAATCCCTGGGTTAGGAAGATCCCCTGGAGAATGAAATAGCAACCCACTCCAGTACTCTTGCCTGGAAAATCCCACGGACAAAGGAGCCTGGTGGGCTGCAGTCCATGGGGTCGCTAAGAGTCGGGCATGACTAAGTGACTTCACTTTCACTTTTCACTTCAATGCATTGGAAAAGGAAATGGCAACCCACTCCAGTGTTCTTGCCTGGAGAATCCCAGGGACGGCAGAGCCCGGTGGGCTGCCATCTATAGGATCGCACAGAGTCTGACACAACTGAAGCGACTTAGCAGCCAGTATTCTTGCCTGGAGAATCCCATGGACAGAGGAGCCTGGCGGATTACAGTCTGTCCCAAAGAGTAGGACATGACTTAGTGACTAGACAACAACAACAAAGACACGGGGGTCTTAGAAATTGTACTCCTCTATCTCCCTCACCCTTGGGGGCTATTTTTAATTCATATGTCTCTACTCCTTTCCCTCTAAGGTATATCCCTTCTCAGGAGCCCATTATTCTTTACCTGCAATTTAACCTCCATCCAAGCAGCTGCTCCACTGGACATGTATTTCTGTACACACACATATCTCCACGAAGTCCTGAGCCATGGTCTTTCTCCTTCTGGGACTCTGGGTAAGTCTGCTGTGTAAATCAGTAATTGAGAATCAATACTCAGGATTAGCTAAGGATCCAAGCTACAATGCAAATAGATGTTAGGAAGGGGTTGCTCCAGTTCCACTGGCCAACAATACTGGAGCCTCAGAACACTGATTAAATAATTTTACAAAAAAAATTCTAAATGTGATATCATTTGTACTTTTACATTAATAAAAAATAATTAGATGTGTTCCAATTTTTGACTGTTCAGTCTGTTTGGCTAATAGTTTTTATACTTTTATTATTTTTCTTCATATTTGGGGACTGTTTCTTTCTCACAATTTTTATCTAAATTAATTGAAAATACAAAGCTTTAAAATTATTTTCTAATATTTTTTCTAATAATTTCAATCAAGGTNTACACACACATATCTCCACGAAGTCCTGAGCCATGGTCTTTCTCCTTCTGGGACTCTGGGTAAGTCTGCTGTGTAAATCAGTAATTGAGAATCAATACTCAGGATTAGCTAAGGATCCAAGCTACAATGCAAATAGATGTTAGGAAGGGGTTGCTCCAGTTCCACTGGCCAACAATACTGGAGCCTCAGAACACTGATTAAATAATTTTACAAAAAAAATTCTAAATGTGATATCATTTGTACTTTTACATTAATAAAAAATAATTAGATGTGTTCCAATTTTTGACTGTTCAGTCTGTGTGGCTAATAGTTTTTATACTTTTATTATTTTTCTTCATATTTGGGGACTGTTTCTTTCTCACAATTTTTATCTAAATTAATTGAAAATACAAAGCTTTAAAATTATTTTCTAATATTTTTTCTAATAATTTCAATCAAGGTCCAGATTATTTTTCTCTTTAATAAATTTAATTTTTTAAATGAATTTAAATTATTAAATAAATAACAGAAGTTTTCAATGATTATAAGAAAAACAAAACCAAAATTCTTTGTCCCCTTTAATATAGTGCTCAAAGAGGAAAAAATAGAGGAGTTTGCAAAACTTGCAAAGTGGCCTAATATCTAATATTTTAATAAACTCATACTAGAGACTTCTATGTCATAAAAGCTATCTTAAGAGAGTGCAAGTCTTACTCATTTCAATGAATGCCTGATGTGAGTTTTCCACAGTGGGGATTCATTTGAATATTTAAAATACCATAGAGAGGATAGCAGCGGCCAACTGGGAACTCAGAGGTTCTGATATTCCAAGGTCATCACCTAAGAGAGGCTGAACTTCAAAGAGTAAGGACTCCTGTATACTTTGTGCATTCATTACTTTGTAAAATAAGGAAGTATGTCTTGGTAGGTTTCTGAAAGAATTTTCTGAGGATAATACCTGTGAGTCAGCCATATCTGATTTTCTGTAGTAGTTTTAAGAGATCCCCATGGAGGACTATAGAGACGGATGGGGCCACTCCACACCTGTGCTTAATCAGTGTCAGGGAAACACCCTGGGAAAAACATTTGTGAGGTTGGTCATCCACCTCTATTTTTATCTGCCCCAGAATTAAGAGCTGCACTTTCAGCAGGGAAGATGAGTGCTAGGACAAGCATGGTCCTGGCATCTCAATTGCTATTTCTGGTCCTGAGACTAGGCATGTGGACAGGGAGATGTAGAGAATGAGAAAGCCCCCTCGTGATCCAGGAAACTGTGAAGAGCAGATGCTTGTCTTCTTATCTCCTGTCTCTTTCACCCTTAAGCATCTTCTCATGACCTTTGGCTTTTTTTGTAGTCATCCTTGTTTTTTTGCTGTTGTTGACTTAACTAGATATTAAAAGGAGAAAAAGGACAAAAACCATTGATATGATGTGTTATTCTTCCAGTAACATTTGCATTTTAAAAGAAGGTAGGCAAAGGGTGAGACAAATGCTTAAGCCAAAGCAATACATTAATAGCAGTGATCTTTCATTTTTCTATAAGGGAGGTATTTTTAGTCAGCAGGACTTTCTAATACCCCACCTATGAAAATGATGCTTTATACTTGTCTTAAAAAGAAAGTAATCATAACACAGAGATCTATATAAAAACAAATGCCCTTTAACAATATCATTAAGCTCTATTTAAAAACACGGTGTAAAGTAAAATATAGTAAAAATAAAAATTAAAAATGAATTAAAAAAAATAAAAACATGGTGCATTTCTTTCCTGAAATTGCTATTTACTGACTGTGTGATGTTGAATAAGTCACTTAGTATCCCTGAGCTCCAATTTCCTGGTCTTCAAATGAGATTCATGTTAACCTTAAGAGTTTTTCTGAGGGCAAATGAAACACTGGTTTACAAAGTTTAACACTGGCAAGCAAGGCTTGGTTGAGAAGAATATGAGCACTTAGCAATGGAAAGGTTGCTATAGGGATGGAGCCATGAAAATTAACATTCTGGGAACAGCAGGACTGCTGTACTCAACAGTGAGTTTATAACTTACAATTCACAAACTGCCACAATGTGGATTAATTATAGAATTCAGTTGTGTGTTCTTATTTTGGGGAGCTGAGTTATGGATTTCTACAGAGTCAATATGACTATGATAATTTCCCAAGATAGTCTTCACTGGAACATGTTGTGAATGATGCTTAGAAAGTAGCAGGATTAACTTTGGGCTCGTTTAAGTCTCCATCTCTCCAGATCTGTATAGATTTCAGTCACATTGGAGAGCTTGAGACTGACTGTTCATGTATATAGAGAAGATAAGGAAGAGTATGATAAGGTATCGACAGAGCCACTAGTGATGACCCCGGGAGGATCACTGGAATGCACAAAGAAAGGGGGCTCCTCTGCTTTCCACATTTAAACTGGTGCAGACTTCTTGTGCGCATATAAAAGATAGCCTGTATTCCCTAAGTTTCAGTGGGATGTTTGGCAGGGCTCTGTCCTGTTCATTTCTCTTCCCCTGATAGTCTTCAGATGACTTTTGTTCAATTAGTGCTTTGGGATACAATTCATTCTTCATCCAACTTATTCCAAATATTTCTCAGTAGAAACTTTCATTTTACATCTTTCAGGCATCATTTTCACCATGCATTACACACATTCATTCCAGTGTGTAATAATTACGATTCTTACTGCAAGCAACAGAAACAAATTCTGGCTAAAGAATTTATTGGAAGGGTATCAGTGTCAAGGATATAGAGCCAGGATTGGCAGGAACTAAAGGAAGCAGATACAAGCAGATCTCTGCCACAAATCTGATCTGTTGAAGGATACCACTGATGGCTCCATGGGCCCTGGAGAATGCATTACATTGCAACTACGGTGAGTAATCTCCACCTGATCCCATTCATTTTTGTCACTCCCTAAAAATCTAAAGATGACACCACCCTTGTGGTAGAAAGTAAAGAAGTAAAGAGCCTCTTGATGAAAGTCAAAGAGGAGAGCGCAAAAGTTGGCTTAAAACTCTACATTCAAAAACTGAAGATCATGGCATCTGGTCCCATCACTTCATGGCAAAGATGGGAAAACAATGGAAATAGCGACAGACTTTATTTTGGGGGGCTCCAAAATCACTGCAGATGGTGACTACAGCCATGAAATAAAAAGACACTTGCTTCTTGGGAGAAAAGCTACGACCAACATAGACAGCATATTAAAAAGCAAAGACATTACTTTTCCAACATAGGTCTGTCTAGTCAAAGCTATGGTTTCTCCAGTAGTCATGTATGAATGTGAGAGTTGGACTATAAAGAATGCTGAGTGCCAAAGAATTGGTACTTTTGAACCATAGTATTGGAGAAGACTCTTGAGAATTCCTTGGACTGCAAGGAGATCCAACCAGCCCATCCTAAAGGAAATCAGTCCTGAATATTCATTGGAAGGACTGATGATGAAGCTGAAACTCCAATACTTTGGCCACCTAATGCGAAGAACAAACTCATTGGAAAAGACTCCAATGATGGGAAAGATTGAAGGTGGAAGGATAAGGGGACAACAGAGGATGAGATGGTTGGATGGCATCACCGACTCAATGGACATGAGTTTGAGTAACCTCCAGGAGTTGACAATGGACAGGGAAGCCTGGCGTGCTGCAGTCCACAGAGTCACAAAGATTCTGACACAACTGAGCGACTGAACTGAACTGAACTGAATTGAAAGTTCTAAAGTCCTGGCAAGGCTTCTGACTGGCTGCAGAGGTCATGTGCCACACTTGAGCAGGAAGAGGATGGGATATTGCCCTTACTTTTCATTTATACTGAGATTGACTGCAAATTGGAGAGTCAGCACATGAGAAGTGGTCTTCTTGTAAAGGACTGGCTTCATCTAAGATATTTTTCATCTCAGCTTCTCAG
This sequence comes from Neotragus moschatus, assembly GCA_006410615.1. NCBI lineage: Eukaryota > Metazoa > Chordata > Mammalia > Artiodactyla > Bovidae > Neotragus > Neotragus moschatus. The sequence goes on along the minus strand of SJYA01000437.1, from coordinate 275,140 downwards.
AGCTTGCTCTTCTCAAACATCATCATCCTTCCCAACCACACTTCTTCCACTTTTTCTTTTACTCTCTGGATTCTGACTCCTATCTCAGAGTTTCTCTCCAACAGTCTTGATCACTCAGATGGTCTCTCTCTTTTCCCAGGCACTGAAAGTCCAAGGTTCCTTTACTTACTATGGTAAAGGCAGATAATTACCACCCTCTCCTATCCTCCAAAGATCATTCTTGATGAGAGGTTCAGAATTATTTTCTTTTCACTAGATGTTTTCAGATCTATCATTCACATTCTGCCATTACTTCTCACTGCAATGTTACCACCAAATATTTTGGGAAAATCTTCACTTTGAATATTTTACTACCTTGAGAAGCAACTTTAGGCTATGGATAAAAGGAGAATGTTAGTGCAATGTTACATCTCTTCACATGTGCTTCTCACTCTCTGCTCCCCCTTTTCACCTTAGAAATGCCCAGATTCATAGCAGACATATGGGACAAAGTACATACATTATTGTAGTTCTTGGACTTTGAATAACTAAAAATTTGCCAATAAGTGAGATAGTTTTAAAGAGCAGAGGATTTGGTATGAGATAGGCCTATCTTTAAAATCTAGCATCACAACTTCCAAACTTTGTGTCCTTTAGCAAGCCTTTAATCTCTCAAAATCTCAGTTTTCAATTCTGTGGGATTATTTGAAGGACTAATGAAAAGTTAATTAAAGCACCTAGGACAAACTTAACACATAGTAGGAACTCCATAATAGGATTATCACCAGTAGTTCTGAAGGTGAAGTATTTTCCAAAGAACTTTCCCAAATCCTTACAAGAAAGTTTTTGCAGACCCCTGTGTTTCTCCAGAATCCAATTTCCTTGAAAATGCATGAGTTTTCTACAGAAATCTGTTATTAAGTTATATTTCTCCCTGAATAGTTGTTTCTCAAAATAAAATTAGCTACTCTTGTTCAAATGATGAAAGGACAGCAACAATTCCACACTGAGTTAAAGTGGTGGGGCTGATCATAAAGAGTCATTTGATTAGCCCTTACAGACTTTGTGCTTTAAATATAGTCCTCAGGCAAATTCCAGATTATTTTGCATTGCTATTACCTTATTTATACTTTACAAGGTATTTTACCTTGCATTAATTATTTTACATTATCATTGGTTTGTAATACATTGTCAAAATCATGTCACTTATGTGAGTCCCACAAGAATAGTCTTCACTGAGTATAGAACATGCATGTGATAATTTCAAAGGTTCTAACTCACAGCTACATAAGACAATCAACCTGTCATTTTACGCTTCATTTCAGTCCTAGACTGTGTACCCTTAAATTCATTTGGATATTTCTAAGTGAAACTAGATATTTCAAAACCTCATGTCAAGGAATAAGCTATGCTGAGGAGATTTCTTCTTTCCAACAAACAAGGTGACTGAGCGTGAACTTTCTCAGTAATTCTGAGATGAGAAAATTAAAGTCCCTTTAAATCAGCTGAAATACACCCCAAGGCTCACCTCAGATCTCACTGAGACTTTTGCCCACAAAATCTGACTTTTTCGTTAGTTTCATCTGTTACTTTATATCCCATGCATGGCCAATCTACTGACAGAACTTTCTCTAGAAGACAAAATTCCTTTTACCTGAACACTTTTGGGAGTGATGACACTAAAAATGAACTGGGTACAAGTGGGACTGATTGAGGAAGAAAGACTTTTCATGCCCCAGAGCATAGTAGTAGTTTCATTTGCTTTATCCATCTATTAACAAATCACTCTAGTATAATTTATTGATTACTTACTCTGGGTTACCAGGTGCTTGCTCCAATAAGGTAGTAGTCTACAGAAGTTTTGATCATATGCTTCTATCAGTGAAAATCTTATCTATTTATAAATTATACACAGATACTACTGTACTAATCTATGTACATTATTCAGTGTTTGTAAGAGTAGATAATAAAAAGGAAGAAATAAAAATAGATACAAGTGGAAGTCTTAATATTGCCTTCACACCCAGTATTGTGCTTGTACCCCATTTTAAAGACATTGGTCTAAACGTATCAGATAGCTCTCAAGAGGTGAAAAAAAGTAGAGTTTTAGCCAATAGCCAACTTTTCTAAAAGAGGTTGTTATCTTCATCTGTGATGAATATAACCACGTCTGTGAAAGCTGGAAGTGAAACCAGTTTTCTGTCTCCAGACTCTCACCTGGTGTTAACATACTGGCTCCACAGCACTCTGAGTATGAAAGGTAATTTGGAGAGGAGAGGAGTTTGGGGTAACANGACAATGGACAGGGAAGCCTGGCGTGCTGCAGTCCACAGAGTCACAAAGATTCTGACACAACTGAGCGACTGAACTGAACTGAACTGAATTGAAAGTTCTAAAGTCCTGGCAAGGCTTCTGACTGGCTGCAGAGGTCATGTGCCACACTTGAGCAGGAAGAGGATGGGATATTGCCCTTACTTTTCATTTATACTGAGATTGACTGCAAATTGGAGAGTCAGCACATGAGAAGTGGTCTTCTTGTAAAGGACTGGCTTCATCTAAGATATTTTTCATCTCAGCTTCTCAGAGCTTGCTCTTCTCAAACATCATCATCCTTCCCAACCACACTTCTTCCACTTTTTCTTTTACTCTCTGGATTCTGACTCCTATCTCAGAGTTTCTCTCCAACAGTCTTGATCACTCAGATGGTCTCTCTCTTTTCCCAGGCACTGAAAGTCCAAGGTTCCTTTACTTACTATGGTAAAGGCAGATAATTACCACCCTCTCCTATCCTCCAAAGATCATTCTTGATGAGAGGTTCAGAATTATTTTCTTTTCACTAGATGTTTTCAGATCTATCATTCACATTCTGCCATTACTTCTCACTGCAATGTTACCACCAAATATTTTGGGAAAATCTTCACTTTGAATATTTTACTACCTTGAGAAGCAACTTTAGGCTATGGATAAAAGGAGAATGTTAGTGCAATGTTACATCTCTTCACATGTGCTTCTCACTCTCTGCTCCCCCTTTTCACCTTAGAAATGCCCAGATTCATAGCAGACATATGGGACAAAGTACATACATTATTGTAGTTCTTGGACTTTGAATAACTAAAAATTTGCCAATAAGTGAGATAGTTTTAAAGAGCAGAGGATTTGGTATGAGATAGGCCTATCTTTAAAATCTAGCATCACAACTTCCAAACTTTGTGTCCTTTAGCAAGCCTTTAATCTCTCAAAATCTCAGTTTTCAATTCTGTGGGATTATTTGAAGGACTAATGAAAAGTTAATTAAAGCACCTAGGACAAACTTAACACATAGTAGGAACTCCATAATAGGATTATCACCAGTAGTTCTGAAGGTGAAGTATTTTCCAAAGAACTTTCCCAAATCCTTACAAGAAAGTTTTTGCAGACCCCTGTGTTTCTCCAGAATCCAATTTCCTTGAAAATGCATGAGTTTTCTACAGAAATCTGTTATTAAGTTATATTTCTCCCTGAATAGTTGTTTCTCAAAATAAAATTAGCTACTCTTGTTCAAATGATGAAAGGACAGCAACAATTCCACACTGAGTTAAAGTGGTGGGGCTGATCATAAAGAGTCATTTGATTAGCCCTTACAGACTTTGTGCTTTAAATATAGTCCTCAGGCAAATTCCAGATTATTTTGCATTGCTATTACCTTATTTATACTTTACAAGGTATTTTACCTTGCATTAATTATTTTACATTATCATTGGTTTGTAATACATTGTCAAAATCATGTCACTTATGTGAGTCCCACAAGAATAGTCTTCACTGAGTATAGAACATGCATGTGATAATTTCAAAGGTTCTAACTCACAGCTACATAAGACAATCAACCTGTCATTTTACGCTTCATTTCAGTCCTAGACTGTGTACCCTTAAATTCATTTGGATATTTCTAAGTGAAACTAGATATTTCAAAACCTCATGTCAAGGAATAAGCTATGCTGAGGAGATTTCTTCTTTCCAACAAACAAGGTGACTGAGCGTGAACTTTCTCAGTAATTCTGAGATGAGAAAATTAAAGTCCCTTTAAATCAGCTGAAATACACCCCAAGGCTCACCTCAGATCTCACTGAGACTTTTGCCCACAAAATCTGACTTTTTCGTTAGTTTCATCTGTTACTTTATATCCCATGCATGGCCAATCTACTGACAGAACTTTCTCTAGAAGACAAAATTCCTTTTACCTGAACACTTTTGGGAGTGATGACACTAAAAATGAACTGGGTACAAGTGGGACTGATTGAGGAAGAAAGACTTTTCATGCCCCAGAGCATAGTAGTAGTTTCATTTGCTTTATCCATCTATTAACAAATCACTCTAGTATAATTTATTGATTACTTACTCTGGGTTACCAGGTGCTTGCTCCAATAAGGTAGTAGTCTACAGAAGTTTTGATCATATGCTTCTATCAGTGAAAATCTTATCTATTTATAAATTATACACAGATACTACTGTACTAATCTATGTACATTATTCAGTGTTTGTAAGAGTAGATAATAAAAAGGAAGAAATAAAAATAGATACAAGTGGAAGTCTTAATATTGCCTTCACACCCAGTATTGTGCTTGTACCCCATTTTAAAGACATTGGTCTAAACGTATCAGATAGCTCTCAAGAGGTGAAAAAAAGTAGAGTTTTAGCCAATAGCCAACTTTTCTAAAAGAGGTTGTTATCTTCATCTGTGATGAATATAACCATGTCTGTGAAAGCTGGAAGTGAAACCAGTTTTCTGTCTCCAGACTCTCACCTGGTGTTAACATACTGGCTCCACAGCACTCTGAGTATGAAAGGTAATTTGGAGAGGAGAGGAGTTTGGGGTAACATGGGAAGGAACAGCAGTCTTAGGGGGAGTTTGACAACGTTAGAATTCAATTCCAAACAAATAAATGGCTGTTTTAGTTCAATTGCATGAAGGGTAGGACTTGGACAACAAGAGCACATGAAGTTGGAGTCTGGTATAATTGGTAAAGTCTCCAGTGTGATGTGAGAAAAGAGGGGTTGGCATGCAAGCAATAAGCTGAGAAAGGGCTATGGCAGAAAACAGGTCTTAAATGCATGTCTGAAGAGGAAGACAGGTCTCCCCTCGATTCCAGGTGCTAAAGTATCAGACAGAGGTGGCAAGAAGGTCAGGCTCCCAACTAGCCCTGGTCATCAGAGAAGACAGACTCCAAACTCTCTTCTCACTTTCCCTAAACTCTGCTGCCCCCACTTCACCACCTCGGTGTTTTTTTAAGATGCTATTTTTGCTTCCAACAAGCATGGAAACTGATCTACAAAGCTCCTGACAGTTCCTTATATCCTTCCTAGAACAACATTTCTAGATTTGGGGCTGGAATTTGGGAGAGTGCGTATGACCAGATAATGTTTTCTGAGAAAGTGAAAGTGAAAGCGTTAGCTGCTCAGTAGTGTCTGACTCTTTGAGACACCATGGGTGGTAGCCAGCCAGGATCTTCTGTCCATGGAATTATCCAAGCAAGAATACTAGAATGGATTGCCATTTCCTTCCTCCAGGGGAACTTTCCAACCCAGGGAAGCTGAGTCTCCAGCATTGCAGGCAGATTCTTTAACATCTGAGCCACCAGGGAAACCCAAGTTTTCAAAAAATTTAGACAAGAGACAGGGACTGACACTGAGCTCTAAGACTGACCAGCATTTTCCTCACAGGAAAAAAAAAAATCAGAAAAGTAGTGCTTTCATTTTGTCTGTCTTAATGTTTTGATGCCTGTTTCCAGTTTCTGATATCCATCTGCACTTCTGTTTTCTGATCCACATGACCACTCCATTTTGATAAACTCAGTGGTTACTGGAGACTCTGCTTTACTTCATTAATCTCCCCAAACAGACTTCCTGTATCCATTTCATCAAATCCTAAAATTAAAAGTTATTCAAAGAGATATTAACTCTCCATTGACATTCTGTACTACCAGATCATGATACCAACTGGTAGAGTCACATTTAAATCAAATGATGGAAATAAAACATAAAACTACCCCTTCTTATAGTTCTGTCCATTAGGGCAGGGGTCCCCAACCTCTGGGCCATGCACTGCTACCTCCTGTCAGATCACTAGTGGCATTAGATTAAAGTCCACAATACATGTAAGGTGCTTGAATCATCTCAACTGTGGAAAAACTGTCTTCCACAAAATCAGTCCCTGGTGCCAAAAAGACTGGGGATCACTGTATGAGGAAGACAGAATAACCATAGCTAATGGATTACTCACATTAGAGATATTGATAGAAAGCTGGCTTTACTTGGAAAAAGAGAGGAAATTAGATTTGAGACATAATTAAACTATTTAACAAATACATTTTGTGAGTTGCAAGATGACACAATGAGAATGTCAAGAGAGATGTTCAGGAGAGATGTCATAGGAGAGAATGTCAGGATACCTGAGTTCCAGATCTTATTCTTTATCAAGCTACAAAATATTTAGTCGATTTACACCTCAGTTTTCTTATCTATAAAATTAGACATATGAGTTAGAGTATCAGCAATTCCTTCCAGCATTAATACCCTATGATTTTATATTATAATGGTGTGGCTCATATGGTCTTGACATAAAATATTATCATTCTCAATTTTCCAGGCCAGGGATGAGGGGTGTTGCAGAATGAACTGTTGCCCCAGATGAAAATCAGTATTCACAAAAGCAGAAATACCTGAAGACATGCTCCAATAGCTTCCTACCACCCCAATAGCTTCCTACCACCCCAGTCCTAGAATAAGAGCAGCTTTCTTTCCCTTGCAGTAGGGCTGTGGCATCTCCAGTTCTATAGTAAGCATGATAAGAAGATTTGTCTGTAAGAGAATGCTAGGGAACAGAGTGTGTGTGTTCCAAAGGAAAACAGAAACTCATGCAAATTAATGAGTGTTGACTTTGAAAAAAGCATATTATTAATTCAGAGAATATATACTTAGCTTATAATAACTTAATAGTTCCAGAAAAAGGAAGGATGGTGCTAAAATATGTCATTATTTCTGAAGGTATATTTTCAGAAATGCTCACAAGAAGGACAAGTTGAAACGAGTCTACCTGTTCATTTTGGCCCTAAGGGTGATTTGGATACATTTTGAATTCAACAGGTTCTTACATGTCACCTGAAAAACATTTGCTGTTTGGGTAGATTTGAAATAACTTCCAAAAGGCCACAGTTGGAGCATTTTTAACTTTTTCTTTCTAGTTAAAGTCAGTTGCTAAAATTCTCTTTTACTCCTTTCTCCTATCCTTTGGTTTTAGAACACACTTCAAATGGTTCTTGGCTCAGTAAAAAAAACCATTAAACGTTTGGCTTATTCTCAGACATATGAGCCCCAGGATGGAAATAACTCCCTTGTTTAGAAAAGTAGATGCTATTGTTTCTAAATGATCTCTTTCCACTGAGAGAACAAAATGTAAAGAATGACTCTTTCTCCTTCCAACTAGTAAGTTATATGGAAATAAAACCCTGAATTCAGCATTTTTAATATGATTTTCAAAGAATGACATACAATATTTTAAGGGCAGCAAAAGTTTAACCTTTAGAACAAATAAAACAACATGAGCAATAAGCGTGTAATTTCAGAAGGGAACACGTTGCTCTCTGGCAGCCCTGCTAACAACTGGCTACTGTAGATTGTGAAGTTCTTCCAGTCATATAATTTCTATATATGCTGGGTCTATTGTAGGTAAAGGCTACAATCTAGGAATTCTAGACAGTTTCTGGTAATTTTTCACAAATATTCATGTTTTTAAGGGACTAGGGAAAATTGGAGAAGGAAATGGCAACCCACTCCAGTATTCTTGCCTGGAGAATCCCAGGGACAGAGGAGCCTGGTGGGCTGCCGTCCATGGGGTCGCACAGAGTTGGACACAACTGAAGCGATTTAGCAGCAGCAGCAGCAGGGAAAATTTTATAACATAGATATCTTGATCTCTTACATGTAATCAAGCAGCCTTTGAAATTCATTAACATATTTGGAATGGTCCAAGTGGAAATGGGCAATTCCTTAAGTCAGTCACCTGAAAGGAGGGCCTAGAATGTGGCAGAGGGGGGCACCTGTGGAATCCACAAGGTAACATGATTCTGGAAACTCTAAGCAGCTCTTCAGAGAATATGTAGGTGAAATCCAAATTTGGTAAATTCGTTTTTACAATCTGAGTACCCAGAGCAAGGACATGATTTGTTGACTTTTTACATTACAGTAAAAAAAAAAAAAAAAAAAGAACCGCTTCTGGTTTGACCCGTAGTGAAAACAAATCTAAGTTACTATAGTGTTCTTTCTAGGTTGCTAGTTAATAAGTAGATTATTATTACATTGTAGTTATAATAGGTTAAGAAGCATTTACATTCTCTCTATATATTGAGACATTTCATATATCAGTAAGATAAATAGTACCATCTTTTGCAATGAAGAAAGTGGGCCCAGTGGTGGGAAGACTTGCCCAAGTTCACACAGCTGGGAGAGGTACGTTTCCACCTGAGCTCAGGCCGTTTGGCTCCAAGGTCTCAGGACTGTGTTATCACAGTCCCTCTGAAGTCATAGAACCTAAACATGATGTTAAAACTCAAGCTGTCCAGACCTCAAATTTTACTGGTAAGAAAACTGAGACTGAGAGACAGGAAAGAACTTCCTCATACCACAGTGAGTTACTGCAGAACCCGAAACAAAACTCCATCTTATTAGTCCCACTTGAAAACTCTCCTCTGTTTTTTGAGTAGAAAGCAAAGCACTTAATAGTGCCTTTAAACATCCATAATTAGACCATTCCGTCTCTTCTTTGGTCTAAACAGTCAGTTGAAGAAGAACTAACTAGAATTGTCATTGCCCACTTAGCGGGAGATGAGGTATATGCCATTAGCCAAATGACCCAGGAGCAGCTGGAAGCTCAGTCAGGAGAGTGCTTGCAATACATTATGAGCAAAGCACTCCTTTCCTCAAAATTAATTTTCCCTGCACACCACGTTTCCTATAAGCATGCGTGAGTTGCTCAGTTGTGTCCGACTCCTTGTGACCCCATAGATTGTATGTAGCCCATGAGGCTCCTCTGTTCATGGAATTCTCTAAGCAAGAATACCAGGGTGGGTTGGCATTTCCTACTCCAGGGCATCTTCACCTCCGAGTATTTGTTTTGGAGAAAGAGTACAACTTCATTTCACCCTTTCTCCCTCTGTCTCTGTGTTTCTCTGGGAAAATGAAAAAGTACTATATTACTGAGCTCCTGGAATAGCTTGCTCTTCTTTCCCTCATGGTGAAGTCATTGCCTGCTTTGTTTTTCTTGCCTGGTAACACATGCATCAGGTGGGGGCAAAGGTGTAATGAGGAATTAAAACTGCTGTGCTTCTACGAAGACCTTAAAACTAGATTGTTGAAACTATTGGCTAAAATTGAGGTATTCTTAAAACAGTACTCTTTACACTTCTGGATTCTTCACTGTGATAGGAAGGGAAGCTAAAGTTAACAGTCACAGTAGACTTCCAGGAAACATATAGGATTTTTAGGGAAAACTAAAGCTTCATGAGTCATTTGAAATCCCCAAAATTATTAGAGGCTGTTTATTAGTGGCTATAGAATAGATGGACTAGGATTTGGTATTTTGTGTTCCCTACTTCTGTAGATGGAAACTTACTCCTTTTCCTCCCACTCAAGGGAACATGTGAAGTGATAGTCACTCAGTCGTGTCTAACTCTTTGCAACCACATGGACTGTTGCTCGCCAGTCTCCCTAGTCCATGGGATTCTTCGGGCAAGAATACTGGAGTGGGTTGCCATTCCTTTCTCCATGGGAACTTTCTGACCCACGGATTGAACTCAGGTCTCCTGCATTGCAGGCAGATTCTTTACTGTCTGAACCACCGAGAAGCCCTTTCATGGGAAAATATTGAAATGCAAATGATTGAAAGCCATGTTATTATAGACATTACCTTGAATGTGTTTTCCTTTGTTTCTTAAAAAGTAAATATTGACATATTTTAGCACTCTCAAAACATCCCGTGTTAATGCATCTCACAACCACTGGCCATCCCATTTGTGCCCTAAACTACAGGTGTACTGTGCCCTAAACTGTTCATTAGATGAACAAAGGATTTATAGAGCAAGGTGAAGCACATACACATTCATTTATTCAACCACATATGTGGAGCACCTGCTATGTATTAGGTCACATGTTGGGTAGTATAAGATACTAAAGTAAGCAAGGAAATATCCTAAAGCTCAAAGCCCACATTCCAATGAGGGAAGCAGAGAAATTTGCAGATAATCGTGGTGTGACAGAGTAAGAAAGGTAGAGATAGGTAGAAAGTTTATGGGATCACTCAGGGTGTTTGTCTTACGTAGAGCCTGGGGAATGTTTGCAAAGCCTTCTTGTTTTTCAGAGGATGCAATGCCTGAGCGCCGTAAAGAATGGGTAATAAGTGGCCAGGCGTAGTGCATCCTGAGGCACTCTTTCAGTGCTGGAAACAGTGGAAGCCATCGCCTCCATCAGAAGACAGCTGCCTGGGTCAAGGTCATGCCCTCTCATGGAGACCCTGGCATCCCCTGACTAGTTAATGGGGGATAATTAAATGCCCAGCCCCCTTTCTTCAGGGCAGGAAAGTGCTAAAGGTCGATTTCAGCTCCAGAGCTTACCCTGGGATCCTCTGAGGTTTCTGTTGTTCAGTCCTATCCCTCTCTGCCCCATTCTCCTATCTTAACTTTCCTGCAGAGGCACTCCCCAGTAAACTTCCTCTTCACAATTCAGAATCTGTTTTCAGACAAGATGACTGAAGATAATAAATTTAGAAGCAAGCAGAAGAAAGACATTTTTGGCAAAAAGAACATATTAAGCAAAAGAAGAGCGTCCTGACCTTGTTAAATTAATATTGTTAAGTAGAGGCTGGGGCTTCCTTGGTGGCTCAGATGGCAAAGAATCTGCCAGGAATGCAGGCTCATTCCCTGGATCAGGAAGATCCCCTGGAGAAGGGAATGTCAACCCACTCCAGTATTCTTGCCTAGAGAATGCCATGAACAGAGGAGTCTGGTGGATTATAGTTGGGGGTGCAGAGAGTTGAACACAACTGAGCGACTAAGATACACACACACACAAGTAGAGGCTGAGCCACTGTTCAGTACAGGAGCACAAAAAATAGAAGCAGAGAAATTATTACTCACAGGTCCGCGTTCTGCTTCAGGTGGCCACATAGGGAGATCAAGGCAGGATGCAGGCAGAGAGATCAGCAGGGCTGGGCCACGTGTCTTTATTAGGGTCCACGGGTGGAGGGCCTTGGGGCTCCCAGGCTAAGGCCAGACTGGTCAATTCAAACTAAAGAGCAGCAGTTTTAGTAAGCTCTGAACATAAGGGAAAGGTCCTGGGAAGCTGGGGAGATTATTTACCACTAGGGAAGTTGTATCAGGAACTTAGATTTACTCGTGACTCTGCAGGCTGTTGTCTAGGGTGCTTCTATGAGGGGCTAATGTTAGCTTATCAAACAACTGGATGCCAGGCAGCAGTTCCATGGGGAAGCTTAGGAAAACTCACACACAGAGAGATAAGAAACAGCAGGGTATACATAACCACCTCAAAGATCTCCTGTGTTCTGGAGCTTAACCAGAACATGAAACTGAATGATGAGGTGGATTTTCTGAGAAAATATTTATAAGGAGCCCTGAAGTACCACTTCTAAATAAAAGCTGGGTGCAGGGTCACTACTTTTTGGAATGCTGCCAGCCCTCATTTTATTTGGATTGATGGAATGTGATGTGACCAAAGGGGTCCCCACCAAAGTAGATTCGTAAGCAAAATGTCTCTACAGTAGTTTTTACAAATTGGAAAATATTGTGCTCCACAAAGCTTCTTCTTGGTTCTCGCCATTAGAATGCTTTTGAGATTTCGTTTTAAGTAGCTNGAAACTGAATGATGAGGTGGATTTTCTGAGAAAATATTTATAAGGAGCCCTGAAGTACCACTTCTAAATAAAAGCTGGGTGCAGGGTCACTACTTTTTGGAATGCTGCCAGCCCTCATTTTATTTGGATTGATGGAATGTGATGTGACCAAAGGGGTCCCCACCAAAGTAGATTCGTAAGCAAAATGTCTCTACAGTAGTTTTTACAAATTGGAAAATATTGTGCTCCACAAAGCTTCTTCTTGGTTCTCGCCATTAGAATGCTTTTGAGATTTCGTTTTAAGTAGCTAATACCATCCATATTCAAATCATGTTGGATATTTGGCATATCTGAAGGGAAATGAATACTTAAAATACTAATTTTGACATAACTGTGGTCACTGTCAGATAACGTTGCTGAGTTCTCCTGCAATCCTCCTAACTAACTTGTTTTTGCCACCTGTTTTCTGTATCAGATTTGATGTTCTGTGCAAAAGACATGGGATATTTCTGTTAGGAATGAAGTGACACAAACATTTTACAAAAATACCATGTAAACTTCATATCTTGTCATCTATATCATCAATTACACTGCCATCAAACACACCCACTTTACAAGAGAAAGAATTCATAGGAATAAAAATGGAGCTGGTCCTCCTTAGTCCAGAAATACAGTTAGGTCAAGGCTTCACAAACACATTGTTGCCTGGTTAAATGTCATTCTATCTTTGGCCCTTGCTCTTAAATATCAAGGTTCCTCAGAAACCCTGTAGGAATGAGAACACTGTCCAGTTTCAATTACTTTCAGACTTCCCATTTCCAACCTGCAAATGCCTTTGGAATGATGTCTGTGACCACTGGCTGGATGCTTGTCTCTGTGAGTTGACATGAATAAACAGGATAGCATAGCAGGGCACTAGACATTTAACTTCTGTTGCAAAAGCAGAAAATAACTTTTGATGTGTGTGATAATACATGTGAAACTGTTTGGAAAGGATATGAGATAGTCTGCGGATATCAGTAGTTCTATTCTGTGTTCAGTGAAATTGTCCCTGGTGACCTCATGTTACCTATGGCACAGTGTTCCTTCAGTGGCCCCAGAAGAGAAGACGATGTGGAGTGAGGGGGAAAGATGTTTCTGCTTGTTTCTTAGCAAAGTCCTGAATGCATTACTGCAGTTTTTTTGATGGACCTTGATGTTGAATTCAGAGTTCATTTCCCCACTTTTTCCTGTTACTGAGTCATGATAATTTGTGGAGGCCTAGGTCTTGCTGGTGTCATGTAAGAAAAACTCCTTGGACATTAGTGCAAACAAAGACAAGGAAATAGGAGCTCTTTTATATTTTTAGTAAACAAATGTCACTTGAATTCAAGGTAGCATTGTAGCTATAAGAAGAGAAGTCTTCAGATGAAAGCATTCACTCACAAAGACAGTGTCCTATTTCTGTTTAAAGCACCTCAGGTGACTTACCTGTCAAAATGATAAAGTTATTTATTGCCTTTTAAGGGCACATATTTGAGTAAGTCCAAATTGTTCTTTCAACTACTCATATTGCAGCTCTAGTTTTGTCAGTGATACTAAATTGACCCAGAGGCTTTATTTTCACAGCAGAATACTCATTTGAGCTTTTACAAAATACATTTTTATTCTTGACTGAAGAACATTCTAGAAGGTGTTTAGACTTATTTCTAAAGTGCTATATAACCATTACTCTGCACTTACACTATTTTTACAGGTAGATTTGATATTCTTGTCAGCAGCATCAAATTTATAGCCATAGGATCTCAAGGGGCTCAGTAATTTTGCTAAAGGCAAGAAAATATAGTTTCAGAGTACTCTATCAGTCCTACATTTAGCCTAATTCCCCATGGTGGATTCTGCCTTTTTCATAAAGAAACTTCAGCCTGTTGGCTTCAGAGACATTTCAGGGCTTCCTTTCTTTGGGCAGGCTCATGACCTAGTTTCAAATAAGCATCTTGATATCACTGGTTGGGAGAGGCCCTTTATTCAATATTTGGTCCTCCTTTTACTCTGAAATCATTTGAAATTTAGCCTTTTTAGATGTTATGTGAGAAATTTTGCATAATTAATACATTTAAGAACCATTTAAAGAGGACTTTGAGCATAGTTGTAAGAAAAGCCAATTTGTGAAATGGAAATTATCACCAATCTCAATAGCAATTATAAATACTTAAAACATGTCCTAGGAAAAATAGGAGTGAGAAGACTGACAGCCTGTCTTCTAATGAGTCTCATGAAAAGACACTACTTTAGGATTTGTTAGTTTGTTGGGGTACATAGCCAAGGATGGAAAATATGGCCCACTTTTATCAAACACCTACACTGTTCTGGGCACCTCACAAAATGCTTTATATAAATTGACTGTATCATTTGTTCTTCACCACAGTCCATGGGGTCACAAAGAGTCAGACACAACTGAGCAACTGAGCTGAACTGACTTTTGATATTTGGACTGTTTTTAAGGTAGGGACACTAGCACGTAGAGAAATTATGCAACAGTTTTAACGTTAGGATTTGCACTCGAAGATACTATGATTTAAATTCTAGCTCTGTGCTCCTCACCTATGGACAACACTGCCTCTAATCTCAGCAGGGAACAAGGGAAAGGAAGAAAAAGAGGGCTAATGCCTCTCCAGGGTGGGGTAATAAAAACTGAATATTCTATCTAATGCAAATTTGTTGTAATACTAGCTCCCAATGAAAATATTGAGTAGTAGGGAAAGATTTAGAATTAAACCAGATTCAAAATCAGTTCCATGGCTGGTAATCAGGAGGACTTATTTTGTGAGTGTGGCTGGTATGGCCGGATGTGGACTGTGCCTTTAAATTCGGTCCGGGTTCACAAACAGGTCAACTACAAGCTCCACGCGCCACCCGTGTATCACGTGATTCTCTGGGCACGCGGTCTAGGGCTTGCGTGCTTGCCGATCTAGAGGCTTCATTTAGAGATCTGTTCATCAGATCCTTTCATGGGGCCTCACTGGCTCCTGACACTTGAAACAATAACGATTTGGTTCCTGCTCTAGATACCACCTCATGAAGCAATCTTTTTAGACATTTACTTCCCTCTTTTTAGATGTTTCTGTCTTGGTATCTAAACCTGCCACAGAATTCAGCTTTGGCCGATGCTGCCCTGAAGGCTTTTAGTTCTCTTGGCTGCTGGAGTGACGTCTGGTCCTATCAGCTCCCTCTCGTGGCCATGTTTGGTTTTGCCCCTATTCTGTATAATCGCTGGCTGACCTTATCACTACCTCCCCTTTCCAGCCTAAAGGCCTCTAGAATGAATATATATTTATATATATTTCTTCCCCATGAACAGCTCCTTGCTGCCCCCTTCTGGCTCAAATTATAATTAACCCTTCGGTTTGCTGACCAAAGAATGAGTCAAACCCAGGCATCTGGTAAGTCTGTGCTGCTGCTGCTGCTGCTGCTAAGTCGCTTCAGTCGTGTCCGACTCTGTGCGACCCCACAGACGGCAGCCCACCAGGCTCCCCCGTCCCTGGGATTCTCCAGGCAAGAACACTGGAGTGGGCTGCCATTTCCTTCTCCAATGCATGAAAGCGAAAAGTGAAAGTGAAGTTGCTCAGTCATGTCCGACTCTTAGCGACCTCATGGACTGCAGCCTACCAGGCTCCTCCATCCATGAGATTTTCCAGACAAGAGTACTGGAGTGGGTTGCTGTGGCAATTTCATATTCATGCTCCTTAGAGGAAAGGAAAGATATTTATCTCTACTGTCTCCTACAACTCTCTCCAATTATTATTTTTTCTAATATTGTTTCACTGAGAATTTTTCTGAGACATAGCAAATCACTAAAACTTGTATATACTTTTGATTCATAGCAATAACTCTCCCCTCCTTTTATTTTAAACATAAACTATCTTTTCCTTATAAAGACAGTATGCATGCGTAATGTTGAAAACTTTCAGAAAGGCACATAGAGAGCCAACATCACTTGTAATTCAGCTATGACAGATAGCAACCATTAACGTTATGGTGTAACCGATACATCTTATTTATATGGTTCTGTATGCATGGTTCCGTAGCCTGCTCTTCATCTTAGTGAGATGACATTAGCTATTTTGGTCCTTTTAAATACTGATAGCCTCCTTTTGGAGGAGATCATACTCAACTTTGTTGGGTCTCAAATTATCATAAGGTGATACGCATCTGCAAGGCAGATTTTGCGTATAGGAACAGTCGCCTCGTCTGTATTCTCCCCACACCATCAAATGCCAGGCCCTTTATGCTGTGATGCTCAGTAACTGTGGTTGACTGGCTGTTTTGAGTTCATGATGTGTTTTCCAAAATGGCAATAAAAATGGTAATGAAATGTTAAGTTACTCTCAGCTACTAAATTCCTAGTACCAGGGACATCATAAATTGTCTTTTTGATGATCAAAACTATTTGACCATCAATTTCAACTAAGTCATAATAACCTCTGAATTTCTTTCCATCCCTTTTTGTCTCATATGTTTCCAAAGTATTTGTATCCTGACTGAATTACCTTGTAACTAATTAGAACATAAAAAATTACAAACAAAAACAACAACAACAAAAACACAATGTATGTTAAGGTGATTTCGGCAAATAAACAAATATAGAAAAATTACTCTATTTTAAAGGGTAGTTAGAGGAATATTTCACCCCAAATACCTTTACTGTCAATAATTCATCTGTCTTTCTTGTCTCCTCTGGCTGTAGTGAAGTCAATTCATAGAAAAACTTTTCTGTGAGCTAGAAAGCAACGAAGAGTTCAAAGTCAAGGTGGCATTGCTCAAAATCACCAACACTGATGCTATACTATTGCTTGCTAACGTGTCTAATTTACAGAAGCTGGTGAGGTTAGTAATCTCTAGTGGAATAATAATCCTGAGCCTGAAGGAGAATCTGTGGACAGGTCTGTTTCACCTGTACAGGGGTCAGCCTTGAGGTAGAAGGGATCTCTCCACTCGCCTTCTCTTTTAATGGTTAAAAATAAGAAAGTGTTACAAAATTAAGGTTGGATTGAAGAAAGCACTTAATTTACACGTATTTGTTCACATTTATGGAGAAGGCAATGGCAACCCACCCCAGTACTCTTCTTGCCTGGAAAATCTCATGGACAGAGGAGCCTGGTAGGCTGCAGTCCATGGGGTCTCTAAGATTCGGACATGACTGAGCGACTTCACTTTCACTTTTCACTTTCGTGTATTGGAGAAGGAAATGGCAACCCACCTCAGTGTTCTTGCCTGGAGAATCTCAGGGACAGGGGAGCCTGGTGGGCTGCCGTCTATGGGGTTGCAGAGAGTCGGACACGACTGAAGCGACTTAGTAGCAGCAAGAGTGGCAGTTCACATTTAAAGGAGAAAATTTCTTTCAATTAATAAACTTTATGTTTTAGAGAAGTTGTACCTTTAGAGCAAAATTGAGCTGAAAGTACAGAGAGTACCCAAAGAGCCCTGCCCTCCCACACAGCCTGCCCCACTATTAACATCCCACATGCTTTGTTAAAATGGATGTACACATGGTTAGCACCCAGAGTCCTTGGTTTATATTACTGTACACTCTAGGCATTGTATATTGTATGGAACTGGATAAATTTATGATGATATGTACACAGTATTTTAGTATTTTACAGAATAGATTGTCCTAGAAATCCTTTGTGCTCTACATAGTCATCCCCTGTCCCAACCCTTGAAAAGCACTAGTCCTTTTATTGCCTTCACAGTTTTTCCTGTTCCAGAATGTTGGAATCATACAGTATGTAGCCTTTTCTTATTGGCTTCTTTCACTGAGTAATATGCATTTAAGTTTCCTTCATGTCTTTTCATGACTTGAGGGCTCATTTATTTTTAGTGCTGAATACTATTCCATTGTCTAGATGTACCACAGTTTATCAATTCATCTACTGAAGGATATCTTTCCTGATTGTTTATAAGTTTTGGCAGTTACCAACAACGTTGTTCTAATCCATTACGTGCAGATTTTGGTGTGGACATGTTTTCAACTCTTTGTTGGTAAATCAGGGAGGATGATTGCAGGACTGTATGCTAAGAGCATGCTTATTTTTGTCTTCCAAAGTGGCTGTACAATTTTGCATTCTCACCAGCAGTGAATGAGAGTTCCTGTTGCTATATGTCCTTGCCAACATTTGACACCATCAGTATTTTGGTCCTTCTGATAGATGTGTAGTGGTATTTCACTGTTAATTTGCAATTTGCTAATGACATGATGTTGAATATATTTTCATATGCTTACTTGCAATCTGTATACCTTCTTCAGTGAGGTGTCTGTTAAGATACTTTGCTCACTTTTAGTTAGGTTTTTTGGTTTCTTATTGTTAATTTTTAAGAGTTCTTTATATTTTCTAGATAATAGTTCTTTATGAGATGTATCCTTTGCAAATCTTTTCTACCAGTTTGTGGCTGTCTTTTCATTCTCTTGAAAAACACGCATTTTTAAAATCAACTTTCTTTCCACTTTTTGCTCTATGGATGACCAATGCAGAGAGTTCTTCTTACCATATTTAGAAAGAAATTGCTTAATCAGAAATGGAATAAATTATGTTTGCCTGACTATTCTTGGTTCTAATTCAGGAAGTTTAAAATGCACTATGATCTATGAATGCTCAAGTGCAAGCTCTTCCTTCTCTAAATGTTAAGTGGATGTGACCTTGCAAGAAATAATATAGCAAAGAGACTTCTTACATTATGTCTAATGTTTCTGAATGCNGACTATTCTTGGTTCTAATTCAGGAAGTTTAAAATGCACTATGATCTATGAATGCTCAAGTGCAAGCTCTTCCTTCTCTAAATGTTAAGTGGATGTGACCTTGCAAGAAATAATATAGCAAAGAGACTTCTTACATTATGTCTAATGTTTCTGAATGCATTGCTTTCTGGTATATTATTTCCTGTTCAAAAGTATTTCTGCCCCAGGATATCCAGGACTTTTTTTTTTTTT
>SJYA01000437.1:159127-256295 GCA_006410615.1 Neotragus moschatus | reverse complement strand
GACCCCATGGGACTGTAGCCCACCAGGCTCCTCTGTCAGTGGGATTTCCCAGGCAAGAATACTGGAGTGGGTTGCCATTTCCTTCTTTATTCTTTAACAATACGTTATAGCAATTTAGCAGGGATCATACAGAAAACATGACAATACCTTTGTTAAGAAAAAGCATTTTTAATCATCTCCGTATTGACAAAAAAATATCTAGTCCACTAACTTTAAATGTGGGGCAATTTGGTTACTGACAGGATACCACCTAAATCGATCTACTTTTATGTTGAAGTTTGTGCTGTATTTTGTCAACCAGTTGTTTCTGTCCCAAGGAAACCACTTTTGAGGCAGCTGGATAAGTTAGGCAACTGGATAAGTTAGGCTTCCCTGGTGGCTCAGACAGTAAAGTGTCTGCCCACAATGTAGGAGACCCGGGTTCGATCCCTGGGTTGGGAAGATCCTCTGGAGAAGGACATGGCAATCCACTCCAGTACTCTTGCCTGGAAAATCCCATGGATGGAGGAGCCTCATAGGCTACAATCTATAGATGGAGGAGCCGGGTAGGCTACAATCTATAGGCGTGGTCAATTTTTTTGCCTTTTTAATATATTGCTTGTCTCTTTGTAACAATATCCATGGAAAAATAACTCAGAAATTTACCACTGGAAGTCTGGATTTTTTAAATTAGAATGGTAGAGTCTTTCTTTCTAACTGAATTTGCCAATGCCTATGCATGTGTGGGGCTGCAGAATGCAATGCTAGAATGACCTTGTGCCCTCACTAGGCTGGAGTTTGATCTTTATCGCTTACCCCCATTTTGCTTCTCTAGAGATGTTTCCTATAAGATTTTCTATTACATCAACACAGTTTTATTTTTTCCCATTCTAAGTTCTGTTGAGACTTACAGATTTAGCTCTGAAGATTTTAAATTTCATACTCTTTGCAAAAAATATTTCTCTCATAATTATTATTTCCACCCCCCCAGAATAACATTTTTTGAAAAAGTGAAATGTCCCTAATAAACAAATGCTAGTCCATAAAATAAGACTATGAGCTTTAAAAAGCATGCTACTTTTTCATTTGATTTCTCTCAGCTGAGTCAACCTACAAATTTTATTTAAATGGTAAACAGTAGGAAACAGAATAAGGTAGCCAGTATAGTATGAATACAGAGAAAGCAAATCTTATTGTTTGTTTTGTCACATTTTCTGCAATGTGTTGCTTAGCTTGGTAGAATTTTTTGCAAATTTCTGAGACAACACATAAGTATAATAGAATCCATTTCCAGCACTGTCAGAATGAATTCCAGTTGATAAACTGAGCTTTTAGCTGTATGTCATAAACCAGGCTTACGAACACAGGTAATATCTCTGTTCTGCTACCTTACTTCCTACCAAGAACCAAGCAGTGCTAATTTGCTATTTTAAACTTAAAAACAAAAATTCTTTCTTACCTATGTGTTACAACCCCACTTCTCAATTTGGTGGCTTTTGTTGACTTGTCTATACATACACTGAGTGAATTTCTTATTTCTCCCTTCTTCCCCAAAGTCAGTTCGTTCTCTCTCCCTCTGAGATTCTGAATCAAAGGAGACACTCAATAAAGATCTTCAATTACTCTTATCTATTCATTCTATTAAAAATGTCTTAAAATACATTTACTGTCATTATAATAGCATTAACAAAATTGACAATGTCTTATTTTTTGTATGGATGTATTTATGTTTAAATAGAATCTGATAGCTTCTTATATTTTATATAATATATTCCTTTTTGGGTAAGCATGGTATCCCTGTAAATTTGAGAAATCAGGTAGTTCCTACAATTCTACACACTCAAATTGTTTCTGGGCTCTGTTTCATCACCTCTTAGTCCACAGATTGGGAAAGTAAGAAAATAATAAAAGTATCTTAAATTCCCTCATCCTCACTACTTTTTTTTCCCCCCAGAGTAGGGTGAAGATTTAAGCAGATAAGTCATTAATTAAGTTGTCCACATGAGAGGATCTGGTGAAGTATACTCTCTGATGCCAAATATTCTCCCAGTGCTCAGTGTTTAAGGCTCCCAGAGAGAGAGGCCACAGGGCTCTGAACATGTCAGATTCATTGAATGTTTCTTAGTAGCTTTGTCCAGGGTGGCCCTTGTCGCATCCAATCTAACTCTCTTTCCCTAAGGGCACAGTTTGGATCAACATTCCTCACTTGTTGAAGACTCCAAGAAGTCATGTGACCACTTAATCTTTTACAGCTCAAAATGTGTGAAGTTTTAATTTGCATACCTCTAAAGTCCAAAAGCTATTTTCTGGTTTATGGAAATTTCAAATCATATGGGTAGGCTTAGCTTAATATGTTAAGTGTGTTAAACTGATTTTCTTAAGGATCTCAGAGCACATGAAAAAAATCTAGAAGAGAAGAGCTATAGAAACTTCCCATGGAACCATTAAATCAGCACGGTGACTCATCAACAGACATTTGGTGGTCAGTCCAATTATGTTGTAGACATCTTGGTTCCAAGAATTTGGGTTAGACTACAAAAACTATTCATTGATTTTGATGACTGATTTAGAAATAGGACTAATGGATTTTGGAAGAAGTATCAGAAAGTCGGTGGAGAATAAGACCTCTTAACTTGTTTGAAGGAAACAGTTAATCAGGCTCAAAACCTGTACAACAACAAAAAAAATTATAAACACTCAGGGAAAGAAAGAATGCAAAGCATTTCAGTGACAAAATACCATGAAGAAATTAGAGGATGCGTACAGGAAAACCTTGTTGGAATGAGTCTTTTGCACCTTGACTCTTTTTCTCAAAATAATTGACATGCCAAATACATATTTTGGGGTAGCAAGTTTTGTTTCCCTAAGATATATTGCTAGCCCAGGAAAAGACCAAAAGTCAAAATTTGGAGTATTGTTTCTACTGAATGTGTATCAGTTTTCACCATTGTAAAGTCAAAAAATCCTAAATTGAACCATTGTAAGTAAGTAGGGGACGCAAGTATTTTCTTTAGTCTTCAAGTTATAGTCACAGTTTTCTGATGCACTACAAAGAGATTTCTCTGGACCCAAAAGTAATCTGGGATAGTGAGGTTCCGAAGGCCTTGTTCAGCAGACAGCATAGATCTAGGATGGAGAACCAGGATAAAGAAGGGGAAACATGACTTCCTTACATTCAATTTCAAGTTCCTACATATACACATAGCCAGTTACTTCTTAGGCTAAAAAGGGGGTGCTCTGAAAGGGGAATGCACTTGCATAATTCCAGATAACTTGATTTTCTCAGGCTGTAATAGCAAGATCTTAGGTACTTGTTTACTCTCCCTATTATTTGGGTTGCACATTGAAACAGTTATTTGTTCTTTGTTCACTCATTCAACAGATGTTTTTTGGAATATGTTGGCCAATGCAGGCTGTTCTATGTTGGCAAACTGTTTAGTCTGCTCACCTCAAATGTAAATTAGTTTAGGGCATCAGTTCAGTTCAGTAGCTCAGTCGTGTCTGACTCTTTGTGACCCCATGGACTGCAGCACTCCAGGCCTCCCTGTCCATCACCAGCTCCTGGAGTTTACTCAAACTCATGTGCGAGTCAGTGATGCCATCCAGCCATCTCATCATCTGTCATCTCCTTCTCCTGATCTCCTTGCAGTTCAAAGGACCCTCAAGAGTCTTCTCCAACACCACAGTTCAAAAGCATCAATTCTTCAGCACTCAGCTTTCTTTATAGTTCAACTCTCACATCCATACACGACCACTGGAAAAACCATAGCCTCGACTAGACGGACCTTAGTTGGCAAAGTAATGTCTCTGCTTTTGAATATGCTATCTAGGTTGGTCATAACTTTTCTTTCAAGGAACAAGTGTCTTTTAATTTTATGGCTGCAATCCCCACCTGCAGTGATTTTGGAGCCCCCCAAAATAAAGTCTGTCACTTTAGGGCATAGATGAGCTAATATTTTCTTTATATTACCTACTTTCCCAAATCAGTTCTTTTTATACTGCAAGCAGTTAATGCCTATCTAATTAATTTAGTTTAACTGAAATAACATTCAGAAGATGTATGGATTTCAACTGAATCAATACAAATATTAGAGTAACTCATTTCCACAATAACTTGTCAAAAACTAACATTCTGAATAAATGAGATCAGATATGTGAAAGTTTTATTTCTAAGAGCAGTACAGAGAGACATTAATAGTTGCCTCATCAGTGTCACGCTTGAAAGAGAAGGCTTATTTTGAAGAGACTTGGACACAAAGGAAAGCCCTGAAGTCTTTCCTGAATTGTTCTTAAAACTATAATCCAGGGAAGAAGTTGAAACTGGTAAATAAAGAACTCAGTCAAGTGTCAGATTTCGAGAACACAAGTTCACTCACAGGGCAATTGTAGAACTTGGTTTGGTAATCTTCTTTGGATGGCTCTTTCAGTGCATAGCCCATGTTAGACTGTATGTGGCAAATTTTACCCAAATATAGTCAGTCCTTTCAGTGGAAACCTTGGATGACTGGAAACATTTAATGATATCTCACAGTTAAATTAGGGAAGTAGTTAGTGTGCTGTGTCAGGGTCAAAAGTAGCATTAGAAAGATGTGTTGGAAAAGCAGAATCTTCTGACTTTGCTCAGGGCTGGGCCTGCTTTTATTCATAGAAGCCTGGAGCTTAGAAACACAATGGACTGTAGGTTGTAGGGGCTCTCTCAAAGGTGTGTATTGTTCATTTAAAAACTTGTATTCCTGCCCATAAGGGGCTGAAGTTCTTCCTGTGGTTGCAGCATGAGTGTAGCAGTGCGATGGGTTTAAACGTTTTGAAAACGGGGGGTCCTTGTGTCAACCCTGCCATCTCCTGCAATATTCCTTTATATTTTTGTCTGAATTTGATGTTAGTCACAGAAATCAGCTCTTCCTGGTGATTCTGGTAGAGCAGCCACAGAAGGTAAAGTGTTTCCCAGGCGTGTTCACGTGCGGCCTTCTTGCTTCTCAAGTCCCAGTCATCTGTATGCTGCCTCAGGGTGTGAACATTTCTTGACCTCTCCTGGATACTTCCAAAGAAATTTTACACTAGATTCTGCCTGATGACTGTTCCTCTTTTCCAGGCTTAGCTTTTCCTCCTCCATTAGGTATCTGCTAGGTATTACTATTTGATTTCTTTGCTAACCTGTGTAACATTCAGACTCATGGCACAGACCATTTCTTCTATCATGCCTCTTTCTAGAACTTAAGTTTTAAAGTGCAATCACGAAATCAGGTTAAAAAAACATTCTAAGGACAACCTGAAGAAGGAAGAAAATTATAAATTTTCAAAAGGACGTCCAAAGAGATTTGCAATGAAGGCAGATCATTTAGTCGTGATGGTGGTAAGGAAGTATATGGATTGATATCATGCATGAACAATCTCAGATTTTACAAACAGGTTATATTCCAGAACCAATTGTTTGAAATTTGGAAAACATCTGTCATAGAAACAATGTGTTGATTAGGGATAATGGTGTCAGCCCAATCCATGGAATTCTAGTTAATTCATGCTATGGGCATGAACTGCAATATGCATTGTTCGACTACTTGGGAATAGGAATAAGGAAGCTTGACATTTAGAATGTCAAGAAGAAGAATGGCTTTTCCCATTTCCTAAGGATGGCCCTAAGCAAAAATTTGAAACCTGTGAGATTTACCCTGACCTTACTTCTACAAATCCTCTCTGCTATCATTCCCTGTACTCAGTAATACCTGGCAGTCCTAGTACACCCTTAACCTGCCCTAAGACAGTTGTAGTGAGTCACCTCATCCACCATTTCCATGCTGTTTTGAATGATGTACTTCCTTCATTCCATCTGTTTCCATTTTTCTCAGTATATTTACTTTCAGATAGGTGCTAAGAACAAGTCAATCAGAACCAACTCAATCACACTGAGGCATGGAAAACTAATGACTTCCCTGCAAGTGTTTTTCTTTTTTCAAGAGTCTTGTTGACCAAAATATATAAATTCAGATGACATGATGCAGTTACAGCAGTTGAAGGAGTTCTTGATCTGTGGGGCCAAGGAAAGCGTCATAGAAGCTGGCTAACTTGTAATTCCTACCATGTAACTCAATCTGTGAATTATACCTTGGCTTTTTGTTTGTGTTTGTGGTATAGATTCATGTGCTTCAGCTATTGGTTCTGGCCCTGACACCTCAAGACACCATAAAATTTGTCATTAAAAGCCTTGTGTTTAGGGATAATTAACAGTACCGACTGAAACAAAGAGGTCCCAAATCTTGATGAAGTTACATGATAAAAGTTTATTTCTGTTCACGCAAAGTCCTGAGAAAGTTGGGCAGCTCTTCTCCAAGAGGAGAATCAGGTGGCCCCGTCAGGTCAGTCCTTCAGTTCCAGACTGAGCTGGCTGTTCCAGAGGCAGACAAGACACACGACATACAGATTCTCTGCTCATTTTGCCTGGCCACACTTCCTTACCTTGTCCAGTCTAATGCAGGGGAGTTGGAAATGTGGAGGACCACGTGACAAGGGTGACTGTTAGCACTCTGCTGCACTCTTACCTGTGGGTCTTTGTCCTTAGACTAAGCTCATCTTTTTCTTTCCTTCCTGAAACCAAAACATTTGAAGATCCAAAGCTCCTTCCCTCGCTTCTTGATACAGCGACACCTATATCGTGTGTGTGTGTGTGTTTTTGTGTGTGTGTGTGTGTGTTTTAGCCTGGAAAATGCATGGTTCAATTTAATGGCAGTGACCTGAGCAGGAAGGCGGTGAGGAGGCAAGAACTAGTGGGGTAGTGTAGGAGATGAGAACTGAGCAGCACACGCAGAAGTAGGAGGCATAGAAAGGTGGTTTGTATATTGTGTTTCCTAAATCAGAGACTCTTTTTCTTTGGTCCTCTTCTGTTAGTTTCAATAGCAGCTAGTAAAATCACTCCTTTCTTTCTCTGCCAGTTAACTTCTTTACACAATTTTTCAGATACAAACAGTAAGTCTAAAAGTGCAGGGACCAAAACAGTTATGTCCAGTGCTTTAAATTTTAAGATAGCTATACTAACAAACTCCAAATTTTTAGAAAGCTGTTTATATAGTACAGTTCTAAGATGAAGTGCACACCACTGAGAATTACAGAGAAGGAAGTCACTCCACTTGACTTTGCTTATGTGCTGGTGTGGACTTCTTGGGACTTGCTATGAATGTCAGTTACTTGTGAAGTGGAAAGGGTCATATCTGATATCTTCATGGGCTTAGGTTCTGAGTTTGGCTTCATACTCAGGAAACACTCAGATTCCTGCTTCAGTGGGCATTTCCCTGAACTGGCTAATGTGTTCCCACTGTGAAATTTTCTAGCCTCAATGTTTTGTTTTGTTTTACTGTGAAGGCTGTAATTCCTCAAATTGATTTAAAGCTTCTGACTTTGCTTTTAAAGCTCAAACATTTAAAATTTCATTTATTATATCTTCTTTTTCATGACAATTTCTATTATTTATTTTTAATTTTCAAACCATATTTTTCATATAAGCAAAATAGCTGCCTGCTACCAAGAGCACAGAGCAATTGACCTGGTTTGGAAATGAAGATAAAGTTACATGTGCATGGAAAAACATTAGTATGGAGGGTTTCTTTCTGTAGCTGAAAGGCCAGTCTTCCAGCTCCCAGACAAGTCTCAATTTCAGATACATTCATATGGAAAAAAAGTTAACTTTACTACCAACAATACAGAGACCTGCTAAATCTGGAAAGGGAGAATTCTTATGTACTTCAATATTCTACACTTTAGAGTTTTTAGGATACTTTCATCTACTTTATTTCATTTGTTCTTCACGAAAACCTCATGAGTATTTAGGACAGTAGTTTTATGCCCATGTCATAGTTAAAGTAAATGAAATCAGAGGGCTCAGGCATCTGGCTGGGGTCACACCCTCCTTAAGTGGTTGAGTCAGAACTGGAGCCTAGTTCTCCAGATACATGGTATAGCTTTCCTTGTACTATCACAAACTTCAGTTTTTACCATACAAAGACACAAGTGCAAGGAAAGCTATTAGTTTATTGGCTTTTCTAGAGACAGTTCGCACATCTCTAGGGAGAGTGTCTCTTGACTCTCATTCCCATTTCCTGGAAGGTGGAAATAAGCCTATTCATGCCCTTTTGGTGAGTTCATGGAGCGGGTACACTATTATAGTTAAAAAACATCACTGTCGTTCGTTCTTGACTCACATCAAAATGCAACCTTTGAGCAAGTCCCTGGGCTCTGTCTCTAAAGCCTATCCTGAATTCGATCACTTCTCATCACTCTGTCACCATCACATTCTAGTCTGAGCTCTGTCAGGGGTCTGCTGACTGATCTCCCCCCTACCTTTCTCACTGAGCCCTCTCTGAAATCTGTTCTCCTCATAGCAGGCTGACCATCCCCTCCCAAGCTCAAAACCTTCCAAGGCTCCTGATCAACCTCAGAGTAAAATGTGCCACAGGGCTCTACAAAATATGCCCTTGTGAACCTTTTTCTCTACATTTCCCACCAGTCCTTTCTTAGCTTATTTCTTTAGTCCCATTTGCCTTCTTCCTGTTTCTTTAATGCAACAAGCCTTCACTGTAAGCATTTCATCCTTGCAAATGTGCAGATGTCTGGCTACCCTCCCACCTTGATCTGGACTCATCACAAAGATGCTTCTGAAATGAGGCTTTATGAGACTATTCTATCTAAGCTAAGCTGTACCCAAAACACATTAGCACTTTGATCCATTAACATTGTTTATTATATTAGAAATATTTTTATTCATTTTCTGTCTTCTGCACTGGTTTGTGAACACCATGAGGGTAGGGGATTTGTCTGAATTATTGTTATATTTCCAGTGCCTAAAGTAATTTGAAATATAACAGATGTCTAATAAACATTTATTCAACAGATAAATTTGTTGAAGAAATGAAAGACTAATGGGGTAAAGCCCCTTGGGTTTTAATAAGACTTGGCTATTTCTTACTTTGATTACATTGAATCTATTACTTAACTTTTCTTAGCCTCAGTTTTCACTTCTGTAAAATGGTAATTGCATAGTTTCTGCCTCACTATTGGTTTGCTACAAACATTAGATGTGATCATTCACACACATTGCATCATAGGTACCTGACATAGCATAGGCACCCAAAACTTTCTGATAACTATTGACTCTGCTACCCATGGATAAAATACAATTTTGTTATTATCAGTGGGGCTTTGCCATTTAGAACATGTGAGCAATGCAACAAGTGACTCAGCTCTTACTTGAAACTGTACAGAATCTTGGATCTTAATATTTGGAGACTGCACAATTGCCTTTCAATAGGAAATATGACAAAAACATGTTCAGATTTTATAGGCTGTCTTTGTTTCCACTATCTGCCAATAACGTGGCTTTCTTTGCAGAGATCTGACTAGGGGCTGTGGAACCCTTCACTTCACCCGATTTAACACCTGGTGTCAGGGGGGCCCTTGTGTTAGATTTGGAGGAAGAGGTTTTGTGAAAATGGAATTACACCCATTTGCTTGAGTGGAGGGCTGAGTCTGGGCATAGAGCCAGGCATTCTGGGAACAATGGTCCAATTTGCTCTAGAAAGCTCCTTGCTTTATGGACTTATCTAGAAAAATCCAGCATCATCTCACATTTGTTTGGCCTAGGGGTGCCGTCTAGATGTTCAGCCTAAGTGATCCTGGCAACTCACTCTGAGCCTGAAGCTGATGGCTGGCTTCTGACCCTTCCCTGCCTGGTCTTTCCCTCTGACAGAAGAGCTAACACCAACGTCTTTTTTGCTGTTAGTTCAAGATGATGTTGTAGGTCTTCAGAGAACCAGTCAACTTCAGCTTCTTTGACATCTGAGATTAAGGCATAGACTTAGATTACTGTAATGTTGAATGGTTTGCCTTGGAAACATACCACTAAATCACTTTGTCATACACCAGAAATCAACACAACATTATAAGTCAACTATACTTCAATTTTTTTAATTAAAAATAAATTAATAATCAAATATAAATAAAATAAATTTGCTACCTAGTACCCCACTGTTTGAATAACCCACATTTTTTATTATTTTTGTTTTGATAGACATTTAAGTTGTTTTCTTTTTGGCTACTGTGACTAAGTTTACTATAAATATTCTTAAAATTTTCTTTTTGTGAATATAAGTTTTGTTTCTCTTGGTTACTCAAAAGAGGGAAATTTGCTCATAGGATAGATGTAGGTTTAAATTTTTAAGACACCAACAGATTCTTCTCCAAAATGGGAACATCATTTTTAACTCTCAACAGTTATGCAGGAGAGTTCTAGTTGCTCCATATCCTCACCAACATTTGGTGTTGTCATATTTTTAAAATAATTAATTTAAAAATATCAAGCATGACATTTATATGTCTAATGTCTACATCTATATGTTCAGATCACTTAAACATTTTGATGAGGTTCTTTGACTTTTCATTGTTGATTTTTGAATCCTTTAATATATTTTATTTTTTATGAAATATATGTGTTATAAATGTTTTTTCCAAACTGTAGCTTATCATTTTAAAAAGTTGCTTTTTAGTTTTGAGTTTAATTAATTTTTTTATAGATAGTACTTTTGGAGGGTTGTTTCAAGAAACGTTTCATTGATGAAATTGCAAAGATATTTTATATTATTTCTAAGAGATTTATAGTTCAGGACTCTGATAAATTTGAATTTGTGTGTGGTATGTATTTGTGTGTGATAAGATAGAAGGCTGAGATTCATTTATTTTACATACAGATACAGATGTTTAGCTCTTCCAGCAAAATTTGATAAAAAAAATTTGAATTAACCTGATACTTAGTGTCTCCATTTTAAATAAACAGTTTGGATGTTTCTGATGTAGAACATTCTAGGATTGTTTAATATATACTGCTGAGGAGGAAAGCTAAAGAAATGTTTATTTCGCATTCTAATAGAGAAAATTACTAGCAGTGGAATAACATTATCAATAATAACTAAGAGACTAAATTTTCTCAAGCTTTTGCTGATTTACCTCTGTTAAAATGAATGTATTTTATCTGATTTAATCTTTGTAACAGTGCTATGAAGTAGATATTACTATCTGCTCATATATCAAGATATAGAGACTCAAGAGCTTAATTCACCTGTCCCAAGACACTCTTTAGTAAATATTGAAGCTAAAATCCAAATTCCAGCTTTCTGACTCCAGAGCCACTCTCTTGATCACTGTGTTCTTTGCCTTCTTTCATAGTATGCTGACTTTATTTTACCACTCACATCTGAATGTTGTGGCTCCTTAATGCTGTGGTCCTCAAACATTTTTCTATCAGGTCTACTTTATACTCTTATAAGTTACTGAGGACCTCAAAGAGCTTTTTATAATGTGAGTAATATCCATGTACATTTGTTGTATTAGAAATTAAAACTGAGAAACTTTAAAAATGTTGATTAATTTATTTAAACAATAATAATAATGAACCCATCACAGGTTAACCTAAATAATGCACTTTAATATAAAGTATGTTCCAGGAAAATAATTAATGAGAAAATGGCATTGTCTTACATTTTTGCAGATCTCATTAATATCTGACTTAATAGACAATATCAGTATTCTCATATCTGTTTCTCATTCAGTCTGTTGAGATATGTTCTTTTTATTGAAGTGCAATATATGAAGAAAATCTGGCCACACACCTAAATGTGGTTGGACAATAAAATAATTAATAGTCTTTTGATTTTGAGTAATAGCCAGATGATTATGGCTATTCTTTGATACTATATCAAATCCAGACAAATGGTGTTTTTAAAAATAATATTACTTAAATTTGTTGCAGCGTGGAATCCAAAACTATAGTTCACATCAGTGAGCCTTTTGTACTCAGTGTTGGTGAACATTTTATCCATGCATGATTGTGTAAAAATATGCATTGGTTGTTTGGAAAATGTCCAGTTACTTCCTATGCAGATTCTCGTGAGCATGAAAATGTACAGCTTAGATCTCCTACTGCAGGAAATATAAGAGACTAACAGCATCTGCTACTGCCCTTCTCATGTCTACAACAACATTTGTACAAAAGTCATGCTTCTGATTGCTAGTCTCAGCTAAGGAATGAGCGTAACAAAACTACTAAAGTTGTTCTTTCCTGCAAACTGTAGACATCCTTAAACTGCTGGCTTTGGCTCCATCACTTGCTTGTGGCTTGGCAGGAACATTCCTGGGATGCACTGTAGTCTGAAGTTCTCCCTACCCCATCCAGGTTCTTTCCTCTCGCCTTCAGAAGTATCAGACCTGCATTGTAGTCTGAAGGCTTTCCTTTCCTTCTCTGCTTCTCTCTCTCTTTATCCTTCAGAGATATTTTCAGTAACTTTGAATGTCTAATCTCATTTTAACACCTGTTTCTGAGGGAGCTAGAACTAATAAGCAAGTATAAATGTTGATGTGTTTTCTAATAGACTATCTAAACTCACATTGGTAAATATCACCCCCATCTCATCAGGAAAGTTTAAGCACTGAAGAACTGTCAAGTACAAAATTAGAAATAGGAGTTTTTGAAAATTCTAATATTTACTTGAAATTTTGAATTTTATCTCTTGCAGTTGTTTTATGTAAAGTAGCAGGCTTACGCTATTCAATTATGTGAAAATTTCAGCCAAATTTCCAATCTGAATAACTATATTTTACCTGTCAGTAGTTCTTTCTAAGGAAAAGGTAGCTAGTTCAACTTACAGCTCAACCATACAAGGGTTTTTCCTTGAGAAAATCACTGGTCTGAAGAATTCAGCAGAAGTATGTTTGATCTATCTGTGCCATTTCATCATATATAGATGCGTCTTGAAGGTGAAAATTTAATAAAAATTAATATTTTTTTACTGCTTCCTCAGGGACATTCTTAAGTAGAACTGGCACTATATTTACTGCAAGTGTTTATCAGTGAAGAATATAATGACTAGTAATAGTGTTTGTTGCTATTAACTTTATTTATACTCTGACCCCAATCTTTTTGCCCATCATTATTTTTACTCTATCAGTGCAAAAGTCGACACAGTGAGAAAGGGAAATGACTCCTTAGTAATATAAAAATAGTTTTGAGCTCATAGATCCTTTGAAAGGACTATGAAACTCCCAGGTGTTCACAAATTATATTCTGAGAAACATTTCATGGAGATATC
This sequence comes from Neotragus moschatus, assembly GCA_006410615.1. Taxonomy (NCBI): domain Eukaryota; kingdom Metazoa; phylum Chordata; class Mammalia; order Artiodactyla; family Bovidae; genus Neotragus; species Neotragus moschatus. The sequence goes on along the minus strand of SJYA01000437.1, from coordinate 243,192 downwards.
ATAACTTTATTGAGTACCCAGTAAGTATAAAACTTCTTTATAGCTTCTGAGGATGCAAAAGTGGACAATGCCAAATACCTGCTCTCAAGGAACTCTGGCTTTTTAAAGGTCATTAAATAAATATATTAGATTTAAAAGAGTGTACTTGGGAGACAGACAAAGGATATTTGTTCCAACTGTAAGGGTCAGAGGAGTCTGTGCCAGGATGACAGCAGGGAGGTGATTGCTGAAGCAAGACTTGAGGATTGAGAACTGACTTACCTAAAAATAAAGGAAGCTGATATTACAGGGAGAGGGAAAAATTAATGCAGAGATATATAGGCATGGCAGAATATGGTATGTTTTTATTAATACAGTTACCTGAAAAATAGTAAAAACATTATTTTAACCTACCTCAAGGATCCCAGAAAGTTTTAGTTACATGTTTTGCTAGAATTTTGATTTCTGTGTTATTATTTAACTAAGTAGATCATTGTATGGCCCCCTCGCTTGTGCCAGGTACAGTGAGCAACACAGCCTTACATTGTGACCCCTTTATTTCCCCTCCTGGTGGCTACATCTTAGTCACTTCATGGAACACTTTTTCTGGTTTTGTCTTTATGTTTTAATAGGATCAAAAAATACGACACATCTGAATATCTCCCTAGTCATTCAAATGTGACTGATGTCATCATTAAGAATTATGTTGGCCTCACATATATGCAGTTCAAATGCCCACATTCTCCAGTAGCTCAGATTTGGTTTATTTACTATGTATAAAACCATGAATCTTGAAATCCAAGCTCTTGTGTTTCCAAACATGCTTATGATTCGCTAAACCATAAAGAAAGTGGATGCTTTCGATCAGGAACCTAGAGTGCAAATAAATGTATTAGTGTGGTGTGTATTGAATGTTTATTTATGTAAACCCAAGATTGCTAGGGAGAGTTCACCAAACAAATCACTATGATTCAGATGTTTCCTAACAACCACCTGGGGGAGGAGTGCGATCTTCTCATTTAGTCTTAATCACTGGCAATCAGGGACATTTGACAACTGGGAAATATCACAGAAATTATTATAAGAGTGAACATAAAACATCATAAGGGATAGAAAGAAATACAGTCTTCCCTGTGCCAGGGATTTATGTACAGTTGCTTAAAATATTTAAAAGATCTTGTCACATCCCTTCCCAAACTATCAGGTTTAAATCCAGGTTATCTTTTTACCTGAAGTCCTGCCCAAAGGAATCACAGGCTCTGGCAAGCCAAGTCTTTTTATATGCAAATAAATAAATAAAAAGATGAAATTTAATACTGATATTTAAGTTTGATTTTGTATATCTCCTCAATATTTGGTGCCTAGGTGGAAGTTTCAATTTTGTAGTCTCTCTTTATAAACATGTAAATATTTCTAGACCAAGAAGTTTCCAAGTGCTGTCACCTGAGCTTTTGTGTGAAAGAACATCAGAAATCATAACAAGTAGCGCTTGTTTCATGAGCTTCCATGCTGGAATTTCTTTTCTTTTTTTTTATTATCATTTATTTTTATTACTATTATTTTCGTGTCTTCTGATGAAAATATGTATGCATTTTGGGGGTTTATACCAACCATTGGGTAATAGGATATGTGCCTATTCAACGCTAGTTCAGTTCAGTTCAGTCGCTCAGTTGTGTCCGACTCTGCGACCCCATGAATCGAAGCATGCCAGGCCTCCCTGTCCATCACCAACTCCCAGAGTTCACTCAAACTCACGCCCACCGAGTCGGCGATGCCATCCAGCCATCTCATCCTCTGTCGTCCCCTTCTCCTCCTGCCCCCAATCCCTCCCAGCATCAGAGTCTTTTCCAGTGAGTCAACTCTTCGTATGATGTGGCCAAAGTACTGGAGTTTCAGCTTTACATGCTGGAATTTCTGAGACCTAGGGTGTTCTTTGTGCTCTCCTCCTTGTTCTAAATATTTTTATATGTGTGGAATTGTATTAAGGTAAACAATAACAATAGGAAATGAATGGGGACAGTAAGTCACATGAATGCAATCTGGGAGTGTATGAAAAAAAGAAGGGTAGGCAAACTGCTGTAACAATGGCTCCAAAAATCTCTGTGGCAGTGTTTAGATGTGATGCCGAAAACATAGACAACAAAAGTGAAAATAAATTTAATAGGACCGTATCAAACTAAAAAGTTTCTGCACAGCAAAGGAAACAATTAAAAAATCTATAAAGCAGTCTAGGAACTGAGAGACCTATTTACAAATCATGTATCTGTTAAGGGATTAATACCGAAAATATAGAAGGAACTCATACAACCTAATAGCAAAAAATTAATTAACCAATTAAAAAAATGGGCATTGGACCTGAATAGACATTTTTTCCAAAGAAAATATACAAGTGACCAATAAGTAATGAAATACAGCACCCTTCCCTTGTTAGGATAAAAGAAAAAAAGAAGAGAAAATGAAGTCCCTCAGTCGTGTCCAACTCATTGTGACCCCATGGACTGTAGCCTACCAGGCTCCTCTGTCAATGGGATTTTCCAGGCAAGAATGAAGGAGTGGGTTGCCATTTCCTTCTCCAGGAGATCTTCCTGACCCAAGAGTTGAAGCCAGGTCTCCCGCATTATAGGCACACGCTTTACCATCTGAGCCACAAGGGAAGTCCTCTTGTTATGATGGCCATTATCGAAAAGTCAAAGATAACAAATGTTGGCAAAGCTGTGAAGAAAAGGGAAATCTTATATGCCATGGGTAGGAATATAAATTGGTGCAGCATTTAATGCAAGTTCATGTGCCCAATGCACAGTGAGGCCAAACAAATTGAAATGGAGTTTGGAGCAGAGAAATTTTATTACAAAGCCATGCAGAGATGAGATGGCTTATGCCCTGAAAAGCCTTGAACTCCCCAAAGGGTTTCAGCAAAGGATTTTTAAAGGTTAGGTGATATACAATGGAATATTACTCAGCCATAAGAAGAAACAAAATTGGTTCATTTGTAGAGATGTAGATGGACTGACCTAGAGAGTGTCATACAGAGTGGAGTGAATCAGATAAAGAAAAACAAATACTGCATATTAATGCATATATGTGAACTCTGAAAAAAATGGTATAGATGATCTTACTTTCAAAGCAGAAATAGAGATGTAGAGAACAAATACATGGATACCAAGGGGGAAAGNGAGATGTGGATGGACTGACCTAGAGAGTGTCATACAGAGTGGAGTGAATCAGATGAAGAAAAACAAATACTGCATATTAATGCATATATGTGAACTCTGAAAGAAATGGTATAGATGATCTTACTTTCAAAGCAGAAATAGAGATGTAGAGAACAAATACATGGATACCAAGGGGGAAAGGTGGAGATGGCAAAAATTGGGAGATTGGGATCGACATATATACACTATTGATACTGTATGTAAAATAGGTAACTAATGAGAACCTACTGTATAGCACATGGNTGAAGGACAGGGAAGCCTGTAGTGCTACAGTCCATGGGGTCGCGAAGAGTCGGACAGGACTGAGCGACTTCCCTTTCACTTTTCACTTTCATGCATTGGAGAAGGAAATGGCAACCCACTCGTTCTTGCCTGGAGAATCCCAGGGATGGTGGAGCCTGGTGGGTTGCCGACTATGGGGTCACACAGAGTCAGCCATGACTGAAGCGACTTAGGAGCAGCAGGAGCAGCAGCAGCAGCAGCAGCATCTCCCTGCCCACCCCAGGGTTTTAAATTCAGTGGGTCTGGTGGGAAGCATGAAATGTTGCTNTCTTGCCTGGAGAATCCCAGGGATGGTGGAGCCTGGTGGGTTGCCGTCTATGGGGTCGCACAGAGTCAGCCATGACTGAAGCGACTTAGTAGCAGCAGGAGCAGCAGCAGCAGCAGCAGCATTTCCCTGCCCACCCCAGGGTTTTAAATTCAGTGGGTCTGGTGGGAAGCATGAAATGTTGCAACTCTAACAGTTTCTCAAGTAATAATGATGATGCTGGTCTGGGGACCTCACTTTGGGAAGTCCTTCATAAATAATTCCCTTATTCTGCTGTTGTCAGTCTCAAAGAAAAAAGGAAAAATAAATAGCATTACTTAAAACAATATTTTAAAAGAATAATTTGCTAACCCTGATTTCGTGTAACAGAAAATCACATTCTGCCTCAAACTGAGAGTTTGAGGTTGCTTCTCTTGATTTTAAGACTGAATGAAAGAACTTTGCTTATGGGGTAAAAATTACATACCAGCTGCAGATTATTTTTCCCATTCTTTTTTTTTTAATAAAAAAATTCAGTGTAGCCAGACAATTTCTCACCTACTCACTCCATCTAAAACAAGACACCATCTGTTATGTATCCACTTAATCAGTACTGTGACAAATTGAAGCACACTCAGGCCTCTGATACCATATACCACTCACTAGGAGTTTCTGACTAGACCTTTGGAAGGTCCTGATCAGAGGCTGAGAAGACAGCTGGCCATTATACTGCAGCTGGAGGCAATCAGAGGAGATGCCCCCAAGGACTCCCACCAAATAAGTAGGGTCAAGCAGCCTGGCCAGGATGATGCTTGGAAAATGAGTTACCTGGGGCCTGGGAGGATTCTGAGTTTGATTTACTTTTCCAGAAGGTTATGTTATCTTTCAAAAGTGAGTCTCTTTTCTCTTTGTGTCCACTGAACATGAAGTAGGAACGTTGAGAGTTTTCAGCATGTCCCTAGTCTGTGTCTATGCTATCACTGGGGTGCTGGCTTGCAGACAAAATGCCTCTATGCATGAGATAGAAGATCTAATTTCTTCTCCTGCTGGTCTGAGGTGACCTGTAGACTGAAGCCAGACAATCCACACCGCTTCAGAACTCTCCTCCAGCAGCTACAAAGGTCTCTCATCTCTTTGCTAACAACCCATTTGAGTTCAAGAGCAGAGAAAGCAGGTGGGCATTTGAAATGAGAAGAAAAAAAAAAAAATCAGCCAGAGAAAAGGAATCAGATAAAAAGCGATGTTATAAGAAGAGAAAAAATGGATTTGAAATTTGGAGACTGCAGTTAGGGGCAATGAGGTTAGCAACTGAAGTTTTAAGAAATAATGTAGGTGATTTTTTTTTTTTTTTTTTAATATAGGACATAGAGGATGCAGGCCTCTCCAGGTGGAGCAGTGGTTAAAAAAAAAATCTATCTGTCAGTGCAGGAGATGAAAGAGACACAGGTTCGATCTTTGAGTTGGGAAGACCCCCTGAAGGAGAAAATGGCAACCCACTCCAGTATTCTTGCCTGGAAAATTCCATGGACAGAGGAGCCTGGTGTGCTACAGGCCGTGGGGTCACAAAGAGTCAAACACAACTGAGCGATGAGCACACATGCACACACATAGAGGATGAAGAGTGAATATAAGATACAGAACAGAAAAAATTCTGCAAATGTAACTATAACGTTAAAAGGAATTTTAAGCTTTCATGATCATTTTTGTATCTTCACGTATTAAGCCATTAAGAAGTAAAAAAAATAGTGTATTAACTTTAAATGGCTCCATGAAGGGGTTTTCCACCATTCTAATTTCCACATATAATATTAGCAAAAGATGAAAAAAAAATGCTTACTTTTTTAGTGAATAGGGTAATGGAACAAAATTCCTAAGCCTTTAGAAATATATTTCTACAAAGCAAAAGATAAATTTAAGAAATAAGTAGGAAACAAGACGTCTTTGAAATATTCTTAGCTCTTTTCTTTTTTCTTTCACTCAGCCAGTATTTATGAGAAATGGCTATGGATCAGTCATTCTTTCAAGGAATTGGAGATTCAGTAGTGAACAAAAGAAAAGAAGTAAAGTCTCCACTTTCAACTTTCTTTAATCAAGAGAATATCCTAAAAATTTTGTTGCAATACAGAGTTGAGGACCCAAACCCAAGATTCTGATCCAGTAAATTTGAGAAAAGGCCTAGAAATCTATCAGTTCAGTTCAGTTCAGTCACTCAGTCCTGTCTGACTCTTTGCGACCCCATGGACTGCAGCACGCCAGGCCTCCCTGTCCATCACCAACTCCTGGAGTTTACTCAAACTCATGTCCATTGAGTCTTGCTGCCATCCAACCATCTCATCCTTTGTCATCCCCGTTTCCTCCTGCCTTCAACCTTTCCAAGCATCAGAGGCTTCAATGAGTTAGTTCTTCGCATCAAGTGGCCAAAGAATTGGAGTTTCAGCTTCAGCATCAGTCCTTCCAATGAATATTGAGGAATGATTTCCTTTAGGATGGACTGGTTGGATATCCTTGCAGTCCAAAGGACTCTCAAGAGTCTTCCCCAACACCACAATTCAAAAGCATCAATTCTTTGGTGCTCAAGTTTCTTTATAGTCCAATGGTCACATCCACACATGACTAGTGAAAAAACCATAGCTTTGACTAGATGGACATTTGTTGGCAAATTAATGCTTCTGCTTTTTATTTATTTATTTATTTATTTATTTTTTTCCAGAAAGGCAGACTGCCACGTGCAGTGCCTCATTTGGATGTGTCTGGAGTCTTGACTACCCTACGTTCTCCTACAAATGGACCTTGAGAGCTTGTTTGGAGGTTCTAGCAGGGGAGTGCAGCTACTCGTATACCCTTGACCGAAGACCGGTCCTCCTCTATCGGGGATGGTCGTCCTCTTCGACCGAGCGCGCAGCTTCGGGAGGGACGCACATGGAGCGNCGTGCAGCGCCTCATTTGGATGTGTCTGGAGTCTTGGAAGCTTGACTACCCTACGTTCTCCTACAAATGGACCTTGAGAGCTTGTTTGGAGGTTCTAGCAGGGGAGTGCAGCTACTCGTATACCCTTGACCGAAGACCGGTCCTCCTCTATCGGGGATGGTCGTCCTCTTCGACCGAGCGCGCAGCTTCGGGAGGGACGCACATGGAGCGATGAGGGAGGAAGGGGACACCTGCCTATCCAGCCAGATCAGCCGAATCAACCCTGGTGATCAATGGGGTGACAGATGTCGCAACCAGATCGCCCTCACATCCGCTTCTGCTTTTTAATATGCTGTCTTCAGCTCAGTTCAGTCACTCAGTGTTGTCTGNTTGGTGCTCAAGTTTCTTTATAGTCCAATGCTCACATCCATACATGACTACTGGAAAAACCATAGCTTTGACTAGATGGACATTTGTTGGCAAATTAATGCTTCTGCTTTTTAATATGCTGTCTTCAGTTCAGTTCAGTCACTCAGTGTTGTCTGACTCTTTGCGACCCCATGAACCTCAGCATGCTAGGCCTCCCTGTCCATCACCAACTTCCGGAGTTCACTCAGATTCACGTCCATCGAGTCTGTGATGCCATCCAGCCATCTCATCCTCTGAAGTCCCCTTCTCCTCATGCCCTCAATCTTTCCCAGCATCAGGGTCTTTTCAAATGAGTCAGCTCTTCGCACCAGGTGGCCAAAGAATTGGAGTTTCAGCTTCAACATCAGTTCTTCCAATGAAAACACAAGACTGATCTCTCCTAGGATGGACTGGTTGGATCTCCTTGGAGTCCAAGGGACTCTCAAGAGTCTTCTCCAACACCACAGTTCAAAAGCATCAATTCTTCAGCGCTCAGCTTTCTTTAGAGTCCAACTCTCACACTCATACATGACTACTGGAAAAACCATATCCTTGACTAAACAGACTTTTGTTGGCAAAGTAACAGCTCTGCTTTTTAATATGCTGTCTAGGTTGGTCATAACTTTCGTTCCAAGGAGTAAGTGTCTTTTAATTTTATACTTTTCAGTATAAATTTAGGTGATTCTGATGCAAAGAATACTCCCCATAGGTATCTCATTCACTCTTAAGGCATCAGCTGTGTCTCACATGATTCCTGAATCCATTAAGCTCTACCCCTGGGCTCCGGACCTGTCCATTCAAACAGTCTCCTGGACTTTTACACTTTGCCCTGAGGAAGTCAAATTTTATATATAAAAGCAAAATTGAAATTACTCCTAAAATCCAAACCTACACTTCTTCCTATGTTCTCATTTCTGTGAACAGCATCATTTGGTAACCTCTAGTTACAAAAGAATGAATTAGAAATTTATCCTAAAATCACAGCTTTTCCTTAATTCCACCACAAGTCTTGTTTCAGGTATTACCTCCTTGTGTATTCTTCGCTATTGGTTGTGCCTTAGGTTAGCTTTGTTAACCACCACTTTGACCATTTCCAGAATCTTCTCATTGCTTCCAAGAATCTGCCTCCCCAGTCAACTACATGCTATTTCCAGGCAATCTTTCTAAAATGGAAAACCAATCATGAAACTTCCCTGCTGAACTCCTTAATGACTCAAAATTGCTCACAAACAAAATGCAAGGTTTATGAAAATGTTAACTTTAATTCATGAGCTGGTGACCTCTCCAGAATTTTTCCTCCTTACAGAACCTCCTCCAATCTGCCAACTCCCTACACTTCAGCCATCACTCAACCATACTTTTCACTCTGCTGCCTTTGTTCATGCTCCTTCATATGCCTAAAATGGCTTTCTTCATGTTCATAGCCACTCAGTGAATGCCTACTCATCGTTCAATGCTCACATTACTATAAAATTTCCTGACACCCCAACATACCATCCCACTTCCCCAAGAAGGGACCTCCTTTCTTGGTGCCCTTTATTATATGTTTCTATCATGTGTTACCCCCTAGGACACATATGTCTTCATCTGTGTGTCTCATTGAATGTGTCTGCAAACCTCCTGAGGACATAGAGCTTATTTTGCTCTGTATGGGAAATCTGATCACAGTCTATGCCATCTTGAATGAATGAATGAGAATAAAAACGACTCTTCAAGAAATGTAGCTGAAAGTTTTGTGACATGGATTTCTTAATATCCTATAATTTGCTGTAGTGCATAATTTTTATTTGCTTATCCTATCATACCAAGTCTAAATCTAAAGTAAAGAATGGTGCCTCCTGTGCCTGGATAATATTTCAAGGTTAGTCATATACCTTAAACAGTTAAGTCTCTAATTAAGTTCCTTGACCTAAGTATCATATATCTTAGATCTTCAATTTTGGGCAGAAAAAGACTTTTTCAGCTCCTCAACTTCCTCCTTGCATATACATTTTGATTTACACTGGTTTCAAGCTTTGTTTATATTTAAGGAAAGAAACTGATTATTAGCCACATTTTGTAACAGTAGAGGAATGACTCAGATTTATGGGTTTTATCTAAACTATTTTCACTGTATCTGGATTAGGAGGGGATAGGGTCTGTTTTCTTTTGTACGAACAGACTCCAAGTACTTAGCATGTTCTAGTGGGTCAGCTCTTGCTTTCTCTATCTCAGATACTATTTTTTTAAACCAACATCAGTCAAGCCTTATGTATTCCAAGTCTTGTGTATTGCTCAAGAAACACAGGGGTGAGTTCACAACTGATCTTGTTAACAAACTAGTGAAGAGATAGTAATGTGTTACTTATTTGTCGCCGTGATTTTTTTTGAAGACAATTGGGTCATTTCTTATTCAGTGTCTTATCGTACATTGAATTGTTCTTTAATCAGGAGTGATAGGTTCATAATTTTCCATCTGTTACCCAACCAAGCTTCCAGGAGGCTAATGTGAGGTATTTGGCAGATGATGATAACCCCACATTTCTGTGGTGCTTTATATTTACAATGCGCTTTGCCATGCATAATCATCCTTATTTGATGCCTGGCAGTTTTATGAGAATAGCCTGAAATTTACTGGCTGGTAAATGCTGGCAGACTCTCATGTGTGTCCTTGTAAGAATCACTTCCTAATCTGGGGTAAGTGACACCCTTATACCCCCTCACCAAATAAATTTCCAAAACAGCATGCAGGGAAATGTTTAGAAAAGAAAAAAAAAATTAGATTGTTTTTCTATGTTCCTTTCCTCTTACATATTACTTTGTTCTGGCTGAAAAATAATGAGAGAGACAAAGCTTTACCTTCAGGTAAAAGTGTCTTTGAATGAATCTTTTAGAGATTCCAGATGCTTAAATGCACATTTAAAGCTGTAGCTAGGGAAAAAAAAACAAAAAAAAACAAAAAAAAACCCCCACATTTGAAACAGAACTGTTTGCCCTTGATTTATTCCTTAAAATAATCCTCATGCTAAAAAAATAAATAAATAAATCCTGACAATTATCTGAATAAGACAATTGTGTCATGGTTAACTGTCAGTTGTGAGAAATATAATAGTGTAAATAGCACTTTAAAAAGATATTTGTCTTTTCTGTACTTTAAGGTTCAAAATTAAGTCTCCTGATTTTTGAAGCAGCAATCTTGAGTTGTTTAAATTCAAGGACCTCATCTGTTTAGAGCTGAGAATTGCCAAGATATTAATACCTGCATTTTTATGACACATTCTAAAGTCAATAGGAAAGAGATTTCTGAATAAAAGCCTTAAAATTACCTTATGAATTATTAATTGCAGAGCATATTACCTTTGAATTATAAAAGCCCAGAAAAATGGAAAGGAGAATTGAAAAACATCAATCTCAGGTTCTTTAAAAATGTAATACCAATCATTTGAGCAGTGTACAAATCTTTTATTAAAGATAAAAAGGAGGTGATACGTTTTTTATTAACTGGAGGATATGTTCAATCCACATGATTAAAAATCTCATTACTAACTCAAGTCAGGAAAGTGATTTATTACTAAAACAGAAAGGGAGGCATTCGATTGTCCACAGCAGCGTTTATCAGGAGTAGAGCTATCAGTTTGTATCTATTTTAGCATGCTTAATATATTTTAAAGGTGGCTTTGCCATCTGTTTGAAGAATTGAAGATATTTTGTAAAGTTGGCAAGCTACCTTAGAGCAAAAACATTAGCTGTTTTTCATTTAGCTTAAAGTTTTACGTTTTCAAAGTTAAGATTCATTCTGTGTTCTAATGAAGGTAAAGTTCTCCATTGTAAAGGGAAGAAATTACAGAGCCTAATATTGTTCTTTCCTCATTTTTTAAAAAAGTTTCTAGTTAGTAAATATTTATTATAAGAGGACAACATTTTTCAGGGGTAAGGAGAGATAATGTAATGTTTGTTTGGTACTCGGAATGGCAGAAATGATTATTATTATCTTTTAGATACATTTTTTCCTGTGTTTGTTACCACTTTGTTTTTAAGAGTAATGTGATAATTGCTTTTTGAATGATTTCAGACTCCCTCAGGTCTTAATTCAATATCTAAGATATTACATTTAGAAAACAGTTCCTTATTATTAACCTAATTATTTGGTACTGAAGCTCGTTTGTTCTTATCTATAAGATAATGAAATATCCCTCCAGATGTCAGGGAAATGAATGGGGATTGATGCTATCAGGCTGTGCCCCGCGGTCACTGAGTAGAACCCGGAAGCTGGGCGTGATTTGGCTTGCTGGAAAGAGAGCAGAATTTAGTGAAGGGAAACTAACACTAGCTTCTTTTTTGCTTCATTTTATTTTATTTATTTTTTAAAATTTTTATTCCAGTATAGTTGCTTTATGATGTTGTGTTTCTGCTATACCACGTGAATCACCTTTACGTATACATGTATCTCCTCTTTTATGGATTTTCTTCCCATTTAGGTCACCACAGAGAACTGAGTTTAGCCTGCCAATGCACGAGACTCAAGAGATGCAGATTTAATCCCTGGGTTGAAAAGATCCCCTAGGGTAGGAAATGGCAACCCACTGTAGTACTCTTGCCTGGAAAATTCCATGGACAGAGGAGCCTGGTGAGCTACAGTCCATGGATGTCAGACACAACTGAGGACACACACATGGACACATGTGCATAGAGTATTGAGTAGAGCTCTTAACATGCTCAGCTGAGGATGAGCTTGATGTGTGGGGATCACAGTGAGAGAATGCCTTGGGGAGGAATGGTGGGTGAGGAGACAGCCTCAGTTTTTCCGAGAGCTTTTACAACCTGAGTTTGGTTTAGCTAAAACAACTCAGTTATGAAAGACTAATGATTGGATTGAAGTAACAGGAAGCCAGGGGAAGCTTTTAGAACAAAGAAGTGATAGGAAGAGAAAACAAAGGTTGTTCAGTGGACTGGGACATTGAAGTCAGGCCAGTCAGAGAGCCAGAAGGAAATGGTTCCATGACCAGGAATTAATAAGGCCAGAGACAGTAGGAATTGAGAAAGGAAGTTGATAAAAGTCATCTTGAGAGAAGAACTTATTAGATAACTCTGGTTTTCATGTTGTTTGCTTATGGTTAATTTAAAAATTCTGCTTTTTATGTCTGAAAATTCTTAATTTTTTCCTTCAGCTTTCTGTGCTTTGTCACTACTAGAAGGTCATTGTTGATTTCAGATAGTTATATTAGACCACAGATCTTAGGAAACACGTACCTTTCTCTTCATGTATTCCTTCATGCAGAATCAGACTTCAAACTCTTTCAGAATTTCTGTTCTACCAGCAAAGATCATTTGACTCTGCTCATTCAGGCTAGGGACAGCTGAGATTGCATCTGTGTGTCCATTTTGAAATGATGCCTTCAGGGGTTGCTTATTTTAACTAACATTACAGGCACCTTGCTTTCAAGGCTGCTTTGGAATTTGGGTTTCTAACCGTAAGTATTAAACAACAACTACCATGATATAGGTTGCCAGTATCACAAAAGATAAGAAAGAATGAGAACTTACCATTTTTTCTCTCTTATTTAAAAAGAAAATTTTATTTAAGAATAGTTGCCATAGATATGCTCACATTGTCTAGTTTCTTGGCATTGATATGTGTGTATATCTTCTCTGACTTATATAGTGCTTTCTGAAAAAGAAAAGTCTACAGAGTCTCATGTCCTTCTATCTATATTTATACATTTGTGAGTGTATATATGTACTTTAAAAAGAAAGAAAAGAAAAAGTGTGCTTCAAATGCAAAATGCCTGTTACAAAGCATCATATTTCTTCAAGCTGTTTTGTCCCTTTGAGTATTTGAGTTTAGACAAATGCCTTTTCCCTGTTCCTTTTTTTTGAAGCTGGCACATTCTTGTTCAATGAAAACAAGGGAGCAAGGGATTATTCTAGCCATTGAAATAGAAATGGTGTTTGAATCTGACAGCTGGAGCTTGGGTGTGAGATACTGCAATTTTTGCTGTAGGGAAAGGAGATAAAAATGAGGGTTTGAATTTCATAGCGTAAGGGGTTACCTAAATAGCAGCTGTTAGGTATGAGATCCCTGCTGAAGATTAGAAAATGGTAAGGGTTAGGTATTCCTAAACCCAAAGAGTTGGAGATGGGAGTTGGGGGAAATGCATTGCTTTATTTGAAGTAATTTTTTTTTTCCCTTTTGTAACTCATGGCAATTGCTTTCTGGGTATAGAACTGCACATTCATAAATTCTGTTCACTTGCCGAGACTAAAAATACCTTCAGCCTTAGAGTTTTCATTTTGAAAGAGCTGAATAATATCCACAGATTACATGAGAGGGTACATATTTTGAAACTGCTGAAATTGTTAATAATATTTCAGTGGGATCAGTTGTGCATCTCAAGAGGGAATGTTGTAATGAGTTTGACTTCCAGCTGACAATAAAGTGATCTCTCTCTCTCTCTGAACAGCACTTAGTTGACAACTTTTTTATGCAAGTATTATTCCCTTCTATTATAGATTTTTGAATATGCCCTATCTTTCCTGAAAGACAGATGCTTTCAGCATACATCTTTTTCCTTATTTTCCTTCTCCCCATCACACAACTTCTCTATGCTCCAAGGCAATGTACTCCTTTTAACTCCAAAACATAAGTAGTTATCTCTCACTTCTGCAATTGCAGAGGAGTAGAAGTATAGAGAATGATGAAGTTCTTTCTGCCAGGACCCTCTCTCTTCCCTCCAAGGTAACTGCTGCAATTAGTTGCTTGAATGTCGTAGTGTAGTGATCATTGTGTTGGATCCTGAACATATCTATCAAATTATTAGTCTAAAGCAAGGCTTATCAAACTTTGTGATAGCAGAAACCTCTTTAAAATACTTGAGGATTCCAAAAGAACTTTTATTTAAGTGCTTATATCTATCAGTAGTCACTGTATTAGAAATTAAAACAGAATAATTTAAAATATATATTTATTAATTCATTTTGAACTAACAATAGCAAATATATTACCTGTTAACATAAATAACATAGTATAGCAAATTTTCTGAAACAAACAAAAAAATACCATTTTTCTAAACTGTAATTCTCCAGACTTTGTTCTGTTATAAATTGTACTATTCTAGTACTATTAAATTTTTGAGGCTTATTTTTTGGCCTATTATATGTCCTATCCTGGGGAATATTCCATGACTTAAAAGAATACATATTCGGTTGTTGGTGGGTGAGAATATCGGTATTATCAATGTCTATTAGGTCCTTTTGGTTTATAGTGTCACTCAAGATTTCTGACATTTTGTTGATTTTCTCCCTAATGTTTCTACCCATTATTAAAAGTAAGATAATGAAGCCCCCAACTATCATTTTTGAATGCCTTATTTCTCGCTTCACTTATGTGAGATTTGCTTCATATATTTTGGAGCTCTGTTAGCTCTGTTTGTACACACACACACACACACACACACACACACATATATATATACACACACATATACATATCTTCTAAAATATTAAGTATTCCTGATAGATTGACCCTTTTATCAGGAACAAAAATTCCTTCTTTGTCTCTAGTTTTTTGCCTTAAAGTCTAATTAATCTCATGTTAGTATAACCACTACAACTGTCTTTTGGATACTGTTTACATAGTATACAATTTCCTATCTTTCTACTTTCAACTTCTTTGTGTTATCAAAGTCTAAAACGTGTCTGTCATAGACAGTCTGGAATTATCTTTTCTCATGTGAGTTTACTGCCCATTCCACTAGGACTTCTTGGCAAATGTCACTCCCTTTTTCCTGCCAGATCTCCAGTGCCTAAAATGTGACTTATACATAACAGTGACCCAGTATGTATTTGTCAAATAAATAAATTTAACCTAATCTATCTAGAGAAACTTAAAATTTATTGTTTAATATTAAATAAAGTACAAAAACTCTACTACCATAGCTTCAGAAATCACATTCAACTAATTGTTATGTGAACGTGAAGTCACATAACTCAATGGTGTCAGACTCTTTGTGATCCCATGGACTGTAGCCTACCAGGCTCATCTGTCCATGGGATTTTCCAGGCAATGGTACTGGAGTGGATTGTCATTTCCTTCTCCACACTAACAACCTATCATTTATTGGACTTCCCTGTTGGCTCAGATGGTAAAGAATCTACGTGCAATGTAGGAGACCCAGGTTGAACGTCTGGGTTGGGAAGATCCCCTGGAGAAGGCAATGGCAACCCACTCCAGTTTTCTTGCCTGAGAGTCCCATGGACAGAGGAGCCTGGAGGGCTACAGAACATGGGGCTGTAAAGAGTTAGACATGGCCACACTTTATTACTTACTAATTTTTAATGAATTCTAAAGAAGAATATCTAGAAAAGCATTTCCAAAATGGCAACATAAGGATTTCCAAAAAAAATAATTATTTTTCCATAGAGCAACAAGAACACTGAAACAAATTGTCAAATCAACTTTCTCAGAACTCTGAAAATTAACCAAAGGCAGATAGTCAGAATGATTCATTCAAGGAAAATGGCTAAACCTTGGTAAGAATAGAGAGCTTAATGTTGTTTTACCTTGAACTCTCCAGTCTTGCTCGTTGCAAATGCGTGGTAGCATTGAAAACCAGAGCAAATGTCCTGAGGCACAAAGAAATCTTGGAAAGTTTAAAGCCCAGCAAGAAGGCTGCAGGTGAGGAAGTGGAGTAAAAGATAGGAAGACTACGAGACCAGGGCTGAAACTAGAGGCCAGATTGTGTAGGATCTTGTAGGTCTAATAAGTTTGGATTTTATTTTGAGGTAATGAGGGACTATTGGAAGCTGTTGACTAGACAATATGATTTATGTGTTAATGAGGTACTTTAAACTCTGCCCCCTTTGGAATGGTTCACAAACTTCAGCTTCGTCATTTTCTCACTTTTTTTCTCTCCTGAAGAAAGTTTCTTTTATATATTAAGATACCTTTGTTTCCAACTGTGGATTTAATCTCAGGAACTTGGAAGCCTGCACCTGTGTGGTACATGAAAGGTGAAAGGTTTTTAGTTGAGGGTTACAGAAGACTTCGCTGTGCATCTCATGTTCATGAAAAGAAATCCTATTTTTAAAACACACTTAGAAACAAGCCACACTCTTGGACTATCTTAAGCAGAGAAATAATTATTTACCAAATAGCAGTTTAGTTTATGAAAGACAGGAAAGAAAAGATTGCTTCTCTCTCCTTCTGTTATTTACATTGAATACTAAGAAAAAAGAACCAGTCCTGAAATATTTTATTGGTAGTCAGAAGTTAAACAATGCTATTTCTTTATTATTTTCTGTATCCTTTTGTTAAAATACAAATTGAAAACAATTCTTTCTTTTTATTTTAAAACCTCTCATTCTTGAACAACAAACTTGAAGAACTGGAATTGAACAGGGCCATGAAGAAGTTGTCAAATAAGCAAACTAATGTTAATCCTTAGTAAGTCTTATCAAGTATTCCATCTACTTGTTCCAACTTGGGATTATTTCACCAACAGTTTGTTCAATGTTTCTAATTAATTTCTGGAAATATCCAAGTTTTACCTAACTTATAACTATCATCTCTTTTCAGTAAAGAGTTTTGGAGACATGCCATTGCCATGTCTGGTAAGCCTACCTCCTGTGGTAGCCCCTGGTTCTCATATTTGAATATAATTATATTAGAGAGCACAGATTAATTTGTCTTACATATTCAGAGCTAGTTTGGGGAGAAAATGTGATGCAAATTTATGTAAATTGGAATACATGTTTATGTAAAACAACATGTGATTATGCATCCCTACATTTACAAGAAAAATTCTGCTAGTCTTCTCTTAAAGTAGAGAAAATACAAATATACTCACAATCCCAGTTTGGACTAGGATTCTTGCTAGAATGGTTTGTCTGGCATGTGGAAAGGCTCTCGTGTGCCATGGCATTGGTTAAGGATTCTGTGTTTCCTTTGCTGAAACATGGTTTTCAGCTTGAGTTTCAGAGGACGTTGCCAATTTTATCTCCCCTTCTCTGCTTTTCTTTATTTCTGTGATGAAAGATTTTGATTTCCACTAAGTAATTCAAAACGGTTTTGTGGGTTGTTACTCAATTTTATAAATAAACATACATTGGTTGAGGCCATTGCCTGTGCCTTTTTGTAATGAACTATTATGAAGAGAATGGCATGCCCCTCATCTTTGGAGACACTCGCTCTCTTTGCCCTCTGTTCTTTTTTTTTCTTTTGCAACACTTTGGAATAAAATTGCTTCATCCTGTTTGATGAGGGTGGCCACATATGTAATATTTTACCTGAGTAAGGGCACCATTGAGAGTAAACAGGGTATAATTATTAATTATTACAGTTTTAAGGTTTAAACTAGTACTGTTCCAGGAAAATCGGGGCATGCAATTACCCTAACTATGGCTAATTCTAAATAGTTTTTTTTTTCTGTCTTTGGCAGCTTTATGTGACTGTTCCATTGTAGGGCCAATTCTAATTTTTTGATCTCCCAAGCCTCACAATTTTTATCAATCAGATGTTCTCTAAAAAAATATTATCTTATCTTTACCTATCAATTGTTTTAACTATTAGTTTAACTTTTCCCAAACAATTCTTCTTCACTGCTGTTTGGCTTGGTGAAGAGGTAGATTTTTTTTTTTTTTTATTGGGTTTTATATTTCTGTTTCTCAGAGAGAGAAAGGGAGTAATTGAGACACAAGCTCCCATCCAGAACTTCAGGCATTGTTTCTTTTCTTCACAAGTTCTGTCAATTGCTTTCTTTTTAGGAGTTTGCATGTTGCCAAACTGAGAAAAATCTTACCTTCCAAGAAAGGTTTAAGGCTGAGATAGGCAAAAAGCACGGAAGGTTGCAATAGCTAAATAGTGAGCTATTTTACTTGTTGAAGGTCATTCCATTCTACCAAATCTGATGATAGTTGAACTGAGACATCTTGAAAAAAAAGCAGAGAGTCGTGTGAAATTTGTGAAAAGTTTCTTGGAAGAGGCCATCACCCTAGCAACCCAGGGGTTTAGGTGATAGAAAATTAAACAAATTTTTGCAAAGTAAATTATTTCCACTGTTGATCAAGTATGATAGGTAAAAAAAAAAATTTATAAATAGATCTCATATGGGAGAGAGAACATAGTGGGGGCAGTTCCTATACTTTTAAGAGAATATGAGATGGAGATTGGAGAAAATCTATACTGCTGAACAAGAGTCTGTGATTTCACAAATTAGTATTTTTTAAGCTTGGAGTTTTGCTAATATCAAATGGGGAAGAGTGATCATTTTCTTCAGATAATGTACTCAAAGTTTGGAGGACCAAATGAGACATTAAATGAAATATTTCAGATATCACATCAGTTTTATAATGCCATGTATCTACATGGTCAGAATTAAATAAGTTAATTGAATGACTATTAAGTGATTAAGTGAAAGTGTCAGTGTTCAATTCCATTTTCTTCTAATTTTAGCAGATGGACATATTTTTAAATCTCTAATCTTCTAAATTACATTTATTTTAGAGAAAGGCAAAAAATCAATCTCAGGACCAGCAACTTCCTCTTGGATGGTATTCTAGTCATGGTATTCTGTTGCTTCATATCCTTTTCGGGATAATGCAAAGTATGATAAATATAAAAAATGGTTCTTGAATGAAAGCCTAATAATTCAATGAGTATATCCACATGAAGCTAGAACAATGGATGAGAACTGAATAAATATTTGGGAACATCCATACTGCTTATTTTTTCACTATGTCTTGTTGAGAAGTTCTGAAATGTAAATGATGGTTCCAAGTTACATACAATGTCTAAAGTCAATAGATGATCACAAAATAACCATCAATATTGCAAGGATTTTAACTTTATTGTCCTTAATTTCTATATGTAACATTACTTTAATTGAGCTATAGTTAATTTCAGTTATAAATATTCATTTATATGCATATATACACAGAACACTATATGTATATGCATATATGTGTGTGTGACTATATATTCATAGCATTTTATATGTGTATGTGTGTTTACATATTTTTGAAACCCTAGCATTCTATTAATTATGAAGTTCAGCTTCAGTCTGTATCATCACATTTTTAGAGAACTTTCTGGATATCTTTACCCATGTTAAAGGACCAAGGTAAAATTTATTCCAACCCTACAATTCATCCTGTCTCTTTTTAAAATTTTTATAAAGGAAACTGCATAATTAAAGGACAATTCAGTTCAGTTCAGTCGCTCACTTGTGTCCGACTCCTTGAGACCCCACGAATCACAGCACGCCAGGCCTCCCTGTCCATCACCAACTCCCGGGATTCACTCAGACTCACGCACATCGAGTCAGTGATGCCATCCAGCCATCTCATCCTCTGTCGTCCCCTTCTCCTCCTGCCCCCAATCCCTCCCAGCATCAAAGTCTTTTCCAATGAGTCAGTTCTTCGCATGANAGACCCCACGACTCACAGCACGCCAGGCCTCCCTGTCCATCACCAACTCCCGGGATTCACTCAGACTCACGCACATCGAGTCAGTGATGCCATCCAGCCATCTCATCCTCTGTCGTCCCCTTCTCCTCCTGCCCCCAATCCCTCCCAGCATCAAAGTCTTTTCCAATGAGTCAGTTCTTCGCATGAGGTGGCCAAAGTACTGGAGTTTCAGCTTTAGCATCATTCCCTCCAAAGAAATCCCAGGGCCGATCTCCTTCAGAATGGACTGGTTGGATCTCCTTGCAGTCCAAGGGACTCTCAAGAGTCTTCTCCAACACCACAGTTCAAAAGCATCAATTCTTTAGCGCTCAGCCTTCTTCACAGACCAACTCTCACATCCATACATGACCACTGGAAAAACAATAGCCTTGACTAGATGGACCTTAGTTGGCGAAGTACNCAATCTCCTTCAGAATGGACTGGTTGGATCTCCTTGCAGTCCAAGGGACTCTCAAGAGTCTTCTCCAACACCACAGTTCAAAAGCATCAATTCTTTAGCGCTCAGCCTTCTTCACAGACCAACTCTCACATCCATACATGACCACTGGAAAAACAATAGCCTTGACTAGACGGACCTTAGTTGGCGAAGTAATGTCTCCGCTTTTGAATATGCTGTCTAGGTTGGTCATAACTTTTCTTCCAAGGAGTAAGAGTCTTTTAATTTCATGGCTGCAGTCACCATCTGCAGGACAATAGTTGCATGGAAAGCAAATTACTGTTTCAGCAATGACTAAGGAAGTGTGTTACACACTCTCTTTATCCCCATTCTACCTCCCCCTTCATCTTGTCCAAGGCAAGGTTTTCTTCTAACTTTAACAGAATGTAGCTTGGATTCAAAAACCTTAATAGAGACTCTTTCTTGTTCTCAATTTTGGGATTCTTATATTCAAGACTGTCTGTAGAAAGACAGAGACCTATGATTGGACACACCTGAGTCCATTTACTCACCAGCTTAAAGATGAACAAGAAGGAATAAAACAGTATTTCTGCTCCTGCAACCACCCATATGTTCCTGTATATTGCACTGGACATAGGAATCCAAAGACAGCAGGAACATGGATTATTGCCTCTAAGGCAGAGTAATCTTACATATTAGTAAGATGTAGCCCAACCAGTGCCTCAGGTGTCTACCAACCAGATTATCGGGTCTTTCTTTTTGGAGCAGGGGCCAGTGATAAATGCAAGTAGAACAGCAGGCAATGCCCAGACTTCCATGGAAAAAACAGAAGTGGTAGTTCCCTCTGATTTACCTAGTGTTTGTCTTATCATGCTAGTAGGTTTAAGGGCTAATGTTGTTCTATGTTACCTGTTCTTCAGGACAACTAAAAGTCTGAAAATTCTAATGTAACATATTAGCAATGCCATTGATGTGAGTTCTTGAGAGTGTGATGACCTTAAAATCTGTATCACACAAACAAAATATTCAAGAAAATTTACCCCACTGTTGACAAGCTTCCAAAGGAGAGAGATTTTCAGAGGAGAACAGCTCCTCACTCCTCTCACTTCTCTTGGCTGATCACTATCCCCTAACCTATTTTGTATCTTCTTTCAGTACAAGGAACCAAATAACTGCGATACATTATGGCATCAGGTATGTTAGTCATTTAAGCCATTGTTAATTGTAAAACACATTACAATATTGTAGTGACAAATCAAATTCTAGCAATGAGTATCACTCCTTATGGGCCTCCCCTGTCTTTATTGTGTGCTTACATGTGTGTGCAGATGTGCACACACACATACTTACTCACATGACAGACAATGCTTTCTGTATAATATAATACTATTCCTCTTTTATGCAGTGTGACTTGTGTATGTCAAAGATAGCATCCTATCTGAACTGTAGAAGCTCATGGAAATACTGATGTCCAATAAACATAACCAAGAAGAAAAATGAGTAACTTAGAAACTACAGACCAAATAAAGACTGATCTATATTGGATAAATAGTCGAATAGTAGCCTGTGTTCTGAACTCTAACATATGGCCTAATTTAACTTCAAAGTCTAAATCTAAGTAGAGTTATAACCTTGATCAGTCCATCAGTTAGCTAGTGAAAAGTAACATTTATTAAGTATTCACTAATTGCCAGTTACTTGCTAGACATTTTGGAAGCCTTCATTTAATTGTCACACTGGTTACCCTGCTATTATCATTTTGATTTTACATCTAGAGGATACATTTTACATCTGAAAGTTAAAGAAGTTAGAAACTCATTTGTATGAGGCAGAGTTCCCTTTGAATCCAAAACTAAGCTCTTAACAATCTACTATCCTATTTCTTCTGAGTCATTTTTTTTTTTAATTTTCTTCTATTGTTTTGTTTTGTATACTCATCACAGATATGTGGTAGTAGTGGTGGTTTAGTTGCTAAATTGTGTTTGACTCTTGAGACACTATGGACTGTAGTCCACCAGGCTCCCCTTTCCATGGGATTCTCCAGGTAAGAATACTATAGTGGGTTGCCATTTCCTTCTCTAGGTGATCTTCCTTAATCAGGGATTGAACTCACATCTCTTGAGTTTCCTGCATTGCAGGCAAATTCTTTATCAATTGAGCCACCAGGAAAGCCCTCACAGGCATATGAAACCTGGTCATTTTGAGGCATGGTTATTTATTTACAGTTTGGGCAGCTGATTAAATCTAAAAAGCAGCATCTATTTTTTAAATATAATTTTTCATGTAAATTTACAAATGAGTGTGTGTGCATAAATATATGTATAGAGATTTTCTCAATTTACTTGTACAATTCAACTCAAGATCTGTTTTTAAGAAACAATACACAATGCTGAATAAAACAAACATTATATTGTTAGAGTCTAAGAGAATATAATGTTGAACAGTTGCTAGGCACAATGGGACAGTCTTTTTCTCTCCCAATTTATTAAAGTAATGCCACTTATTTTTAAACTGTGCCAACTATTTCAGATGACTTTGAATACTGACTTGGTAAATGCTTTACTGAAACAGTCATTAAGTTCTCCCACTCCTGAGGCAACCAAATTTTTATCTAAGATGAAATAAAACTGATCTGAATGTTGCCCAAATCAGCATCTGAGAGGGAGGAGAAAGGTCACTCATGAATGGAGTCAAGTTCTGACGACTTTGCAAAAAAGGAAGCAAATCAAATTGTAAGTCATGCACTGCTGATTTAACGTGTGGGAACAAGAAAGACAGGAAGAAGCTTAGAATGCTAGAGAAAGCTCTGTGTCTGCCAATGTCATAAAATTCCCTTTGTAATTCAAGAAACAAAGTCAAACTGTTGGAAATGATTCAGATTTGGCTGCAATAACTTTCTATTCATATATCCTAAAGGGTGATCAGTGACTTTTTCCAGATTGGCATGATTTTGTAGCAACAGTTTTCTCTTAGGAATTGTAAGTTGATCACCTGGACTGGACAATTAGTCAAATTCTTCAGTTTGGGAATATCTGGCTCTGTGTGTAGAAGAGTGGTGGGACTAGAGCTTAAGGGTGTTCTGGCCTGGAAGGCTCAGGAAAAGGTGCTGCCAAGGCGGTTTGTTCTTGGTGTGTGACTACCTCCTCCCTGTTCTTGCCACTACGCTTTCACACTTGGGGCCGTCATCTCCCTCTACTTCAGTCCCTACTTGCTGTCTACGCTGAACTTATTTTTAAACAGATTTTGCAAATGCATAGTGACAAAGGGAGGACTGAATCCCCACATAACTTACGTGCTTGCTTCTTGGCATCCTCAGAAAAGGCTGGAGTGCCAGACAACCATTCTTATAAAGTTTGAGATTGGCAGTGTCACTGTCCTGAGAGTACAGTCCTGGGTCCTCAAAGAGAACTGATTCATAGTCCCCCTAGGCATGGGCTTCCCAGGAGGTGCAGTGGTAAAGAATCTGCTTGCCAGTGCAAGAGACTCAAGAGAGTTGGGTTTGATCCCTGGGCTGGGAAGATCTCCTGGAGGAGGAAGTAGCAACCCACCCCATAACAGTATTCTTGCCTGAAAAATCCCACGGACAGAGGAGCCTGGCGGGATACAGTCCAGGGGGTCGCAAAGAGTCAGACATGACTGTGTTCACACACATACACCCAAACATAACTCGTGTTCACTCTGGTTCCCATGCCTCATCTCTTCCTTTGTACTTATTGGTTCTTTGACTCTAGGATAACCTAAGACTTTAAGTCCTTTCTTTGTTCAGCTGTGCCTTTTCATGGCAGCTACCTAAGTGTCGCACTGTGGCCATGACCCCTCATCTGTTTTAGTCTAGAAACTAGTACTGTTAACCTGTTCTTACTTTTTTTAAGTTTAAACCCCCTCCTCCACTTCTGTTTTAGATTTTTTAAAGTTATCTTTCAGTAATGAAAGTTTCTTCCTGTGTTATCTCATCACATAGCTATGGCAGAGTACTGGTTATACTTCTAGAATCCCTAGAAAATAGCACATACTTTAATTTTTTGTGTATTTGAGTGAAAGGGTTCTAAAATGAGGAAGAATAACCGAGTGATAATTTTAAAACTAGGTAATAATGAAAAGATATTGTTTTTCTTTGTTAGTTTTATCCTATGATGAGAAAGCATGAAGAAATGGGCTCTTTTCCATTCATTTACTCATACATATCTTTACTGATCAGCTATTACATTTATGTTTCAGGCACTATTTGAATAAGATTTTTAGTCTTTTTTTTAAACAAGAAAGAATTTCTTGGCTATCAATATGATAAGACATTGAAATTAAGAAGAAAAAGGAAATAGGGTCTGAGTTATAGTCATTTTTAAGAAAGGATGATGCAGTAGAAACAAATTAGGAGATTAGTTAAGTATATTTTTGTAAAATTGTATATAGTATGTTATCATTATACTAAAAAAGCAAGACTCCAAAGGGATTAAGAGAAAGCAACATTTTCCTTTTTCTCTGTGTAAGCTAGTTTTCCCCTATCCCTTGGATGAAATCCAGGAGTAGTTCATAATTTTTATGGTCACATTCTGATAATAAAATATCCTTTATTCACTTTTTAGTTGCAATTTAATTTTAATAATTAAGATAACCATTTCCACAGTCAAAACTCTGAACTACATTTAAAGATGCTTCTCCTCTGACATGCTGACTCTAGACATTTCTGGTGGGAAACAGTGATCTGCTCTCTCCTTCAACATTCCTCCTCCCATCTCCTAAGCCTAGACTTCTCAAATCCATCCAGGATTTGGGGAAGAGAGAAGTGAGGAGCAGAAATTACTTTATAGGTATTTTTATGATTTGGCATTGAGAGATTAGTCGATGTTCAAAGCAGTCACTTTTTTGTAACTTGTTTGGTGTTTACTGGATGTTGACCCTGGGGATCTCTGGGTAATGTAGTTCTCAGATGTAGGCACAGTAGTATCCTCCCAGCTCCTACCCCAATGGTACCTCTCATAGCTTCTTATTGTGGAGCTTCCACCAAGATAGCTCTAGCCCAGTTCCTTCCTGCAGTATCCACTTGGGCCACTGTGTATCCTTATCATGGCATGTAGAATGTTGTTGCTCCCACTTGTACCTTTTTTACCTCTGGACACAAACTTCTGCATTTACTCTTCTTAGGTGAGGTTCAAACAACAATCCCTGTGCCCATTCACATTTCAGGAAATATGTATCAAATGTTCCAAGGTCCTTCCAAAGCCTTCTCACTTATTGTGATAGAAGGGGCACCTCTTTTCATTTCCTTTAAGAGGAAGATAACCTAGAACTCAGCAACTTTCTCCAATAAAATATTCTCTTCTGGACTCTTTAACCTAGTTCTTTTTATATCTTTGTATAAAGTTCATACTCATCTCTAAATGGAACTGGTGGACAATTTGTTTTTCCTCCCTATGCTTTTCTACATTTTTAAAGTTTTTCTCAAATAAATATCTACTTTTAAATATCCCCCAAATAAAGATTAATTAACATAAGGGCTGCATATTTTACATTCACTTGCACAAAGGCAGATATTAGCAGTTCCTCACTATATGTGATAACTTTACCATTCATCTGACACAATCATATGAATTATGTCATACTTTTAAAAAAGTTTTAATATGATCCTAATGTGGTATGTTATTTGATCAATGATATATTTTAAAAGTATTATAATTAGGGAAATTAGTATTATAATTAGTATTGTAATTAGGAAAATGGGATAAGATTTATTTTTCCTCAGTTTTATAGTAGAATGAAAATCATTCTGGTTGAAATTTCTCTTTGCAAATTTAGAGACTGCTCTCACAAAAGAGTAAAGTATTTGAAACCTCTAATTCTACTCTCCTTTGATTGAACAAGGAGGAACTCTGTAGCAATTACCTTATGAGATCTGAGGATCACATTTGGGAGGCATGATTACAAAGATTGGGATAAGAATTTTATAAAACCAAAAGTAGGCATTGAATTGACAAGTAAGAGACCTACCATTTGAGATCTGTGTTAGAGGAGCATGTCTCGGATGCACAGTTTCAGAGTGGGATGCAAGTGTGCAAGGATGAGTAACTGATTGCCCAATTGCCTTCAGTCTCTTTCCCTTTTAGGGGCCTGTGTTATCTTAAGAGTATTATAGCTGACAGCTAGCATAAAAACAGGTCATCATTTACAAATGATTTCACAATCACTCATGTAACCAGGATTCTTTCTAATAAAAAAGGCTTATGTCGGCAAATTCAAACAGAACACAAGGCATTAGAAAATAATTAATAAAATAATCACCTTACAGAGAGTACTCTATAGAAAAATATGGAGAAATCTCTGATGATTTTCCTGGGAAATTGTGTGCAGAGATCTAAGACTACCCAGAACAATTAATAATTTTAGTTAACAATGAAATTTGAATCTGCTATGTGGCTTANTGACAGCTAGCATAAAAACAGGTCATCATTTACAAATGATTTCACAATCACTCATGTAACCAGGATTCTTTCTAATAAAAAAGGCTTATGTCGGCAAATTCAAACAGAACACAAGGCATTAGAAAATAATTAATAAAATAATCACCTTACAGAGAGTACTCTATAGAAAAATATGGAGAAATCTCTGATGATTTTCCTGGGAAATTGTGTGCAGAGATCTAAGACTACCCAGAACAATTAATAATTTTAGTTAACAATGAAATTTGAATCTGCTATGTGGCTTATGTTTATGTTTGTCATTCAGGTACACAAATCACTAAACTATGCAAAATGTTATCACAGTCATTAGAATTTGAACATACCAAATATAATATCATTAAATGTTTTGCTCATAATCCCTTTTGTTTTTGGCTTACATACATGATGCATAGTTTTCAAACTATGAACCTTAAACCAGCATGATCATCATCTGGGGACTAGTTAGAACTGTAAATTCTGAGGTTCTATCCCAGATCTACTTAATTAGAAACTCTAGGAATAGAATCCAGAAATCTGTGTTCTAACAATCTGTCCCAGTGATTCTGACGAATCCTAAATATGAGAACCATTGAACTAGAAGAAACAAAGTTTAAAATGTGTATAGTAATTCACTCTGTCCTGGTTAAAGGACTTTGTCTGATTTTTGTGGATCTGTCCAAGAAAAAGATACTTCTACCATAGAGGTGGAAGTAATTTATGAAAGATAAAAATAAATATGTATTAGTTATGCAGCAGGTATTAGCAGATTTGTAGTATGTTGCATAATCCAATGTTTTAAGTCTAAGAAATTCCCTTTACTTCAGCTCTCTTCAGTTTCCAGCTGTTGTTAATAGCTGCTGATGTTCACTTCAAAGATCTACTTCTTTGAGGAATGTTATGAATCTAGATGTGTTCAAATCCCAAAAGATGATCCTGTGAAAGTGCTGCAGTTAATGTCAGCAAATCTGGAAAACTCAGCAGTGGCCACAGGACTGGAAAAGTTCAGTTTTCATTCCAATCCCAAAGAAAGGCAATGCCAAAGAATGCTCAAACTACCGCACAATTGCGCTCATCTCACATGCTAGTAAAGTAATGCTCAAAATTCTCCAAGCCAGGCTTCAAAAGTATGTAAACTGTGAACTTCCAGATGTTCAAGCTGGTTTTAGAAAAGGCAGAAGAACCAGAGATCAAATTGCCAACATCCACTGGATCATCAAAAAAGCAAGAGAGTTCCAGAAAAACATCTATTTCTGCTTTATTGACTATGCCAAAGCCTTTCACTGTATGGATCACAGTAAACTGTGGGAAATTCTGAAAAGATGGGAATACCAGACCACCTGACCTGCCTCTTGAGAAATCTGTATGCAGGTCAGGAAGCAACAGTTAGAACTGGACATGGAACAGATTGGTTCCAAATAGGAAAAGGAGTATGTCAAGGCTGCATATTGTCACCCTGCTTGTTTAATTTATATGCAGATTACATCATGAGAAACACTGGGCTGGAGGAAGCACAAGCTGGAATCAAGATTGCTGGGAAAATTATCAATGACCTCAGATATGCAGATGACACCACCCTTATGGCAGAAAGTGAAGAAGAACTAAAGAGCCTCTTGATGAAGTTGAAAGAGGAGAGTGGAAAAATTGGCTTAAAGCTCAACATTCAGAAAATTAAGCTCATAGCATCCAGTCCCATCACTTCATGGCAAATAGATGTGGAAACAGCGGCTGACTTTATTTTTCTGGACTCCAAAATCACTGCAGACAGAGATTGCAGCATGAAATTAACAGATTTAATTTCCTTACTCCTTTGAAGGAAAGTTATGACTAGCCTAGACAGCATATTAAGAAGCAGAGACATTACTTTGTCAACAAAGGTCCGTCTAGTCAAGGCTATGGTTTTTCCAGTGGTCATGTATAGATGTGAGATTTGGACTCTAAAGAAAGCTGAGCACGGAAGAATTGATGTTTTTGAACTGTGGTGTTGGAGAAGACTCTTGAGAATCCCTTGGACTGCAAGGAGATCCAACCAGTCCATCCAAAATTAGATCAGTCCTGGGGTGTTCATTGGGAAGACTGATGTTGAAGCTGAAACTCCAATACTCTGACCACCTGCTGCAAAGAGCTGACTCATTTTGAAAAGACTCTGATGCTGGGAAAGATTGAAGGAAGGAAAAGGGGGCGACAGAGGAGGAGATGGTTGGATGGCATCACCGACTCAATGGACATGGGTTTGTGTAGACTCCAGCAGTTGGTGATTGACAGGGAGGCCTGGCATGCTGTGGTTCATGGGGTCGCAAAAAGTTGGACACAACTGAGCGACTGAACTGAACTGATGTTTTAATTACATTAAAACACTTTAGGTGAGAAAAATATGTTTGAGGGAATGAGTTAGTATACTGAGTTTATGATCACATTGTGAGAATGAGACATGATTACAGATAAATATTAAAAGGAGTAGAGGGAAATATCTAGAACTTGTCTCCTTCAGAGAATCTCTCTATTTCTGGGACAAGACATCTATTCAGGTTAGTAGCTTAACACGAGGAAAAGAAAGATGCAAGGTAAATGTGATCATCTCATATTATAACTTGCTGTTCTTGTATAATTTGTTATATAGTATGTTGTTGTATAATTTTTTGTATAATACGTTGTTGTTTTAGTTGCCCAGTCATATCGACTCTTTGTGACCCCATGGACTGCAGTGCACCAGACCTCCCTGTCCCTCACCATCTCCCGGAGTTTGCCGGAGTTCATGTTCAGTGCATCAGTGATGCCATCCAGACATTTCATCCTCTGACGCCCTCTTCTCCTCCCCTTGATCTTTCCTGGCATCAGGGAAATGAAAATATGTGTCTCTCATCATAAATTCCAAACACAGTGTTTGGATCTGAGGAAGGAAAAAATGGGAACTGAAATAATATAAAATAGGAAATAGAAAAAAATTATATAATGGGTACAACATTCTGGTGTTCTCTAACAGTATAAAAAGTATAAATTTTTAAAGAGAGAATCGGAAAACAAAGTTAGATCTTGAAGATAAATTCATGGAAAACCACATCGTAGTTGACCATAGTCCTCCAACCATTTTTCTGTTTTTCATCTCATGACTTTTGGTGTTCTGCTGTTCAAAATCAAGCCTAAGTGAAATGTGTAGCACCCAATAAACATATATCTGTAGCTGATTGAGCTGCTTGAGAGGATAGAGGTTCTTGAGGTCCCAGGCAAAAATCAGGTTATCTCTGGGTCCCTAGTCCCCAGCGGCTAACAATAAAGGAGATGCATGATTTTATTGGGTCCTCTCTGTATCCCCATGGCCCTTAGGAGAACTGTTTGGCAAGTTGGAATAATAGAAAATGGTAACATTGGTCAAGTTGGAATGATCTTTTTAACAGCTTCCCTCATTTCTCGCTGTCACCAATGGTAAAGAAGTACATACAGGACAAGAAATATTGAGAATTTTGTAGAATTCTCAGATGGTCAAGGAAGGGTATTACTGCTGTGTCTGAGAAAGTTCTAGCTTTTGTCCACTGGGCTGTACTACCACATGTCAGACCCTCTCCAATTTATTTGTTCAGCTTAGAAGTTCTTGGCCAGAAGAAGGATATTTTGTTAGTAATAAGCAGGAGAGTTGGTGTAGGAAATGGCAACCCATTCCAGTGTTCTCCTGGAAAATTCCACGGACAAAGAAGCTTGGTGTAGTGAGCTATATAGTCTATGGGGTCACAAAGAGTCAGACACGACTGAGTGACTGATACAGGTGCACACAAACCAAGGAGAGTTAGGCACTATAGAAACTGTGCATATGAGATAGTTTGGAGCTTGGGAAAATGGTATAAAATGTATTTGCAAGGACTATCTTCCGAGTGGGGTGACGGAAGCAGCACTGGGAGATTAACGAGGATCGGATATATAATACTATATAAGAAAGTACAAAAGGCTGGATGACTTGACAATTATATTTTTAATCCACAGTGAGCCAGATTCAGGAATTTGAGACTGTATATGTATACAATCTCCATATAACTTGGCAAATTCTGCCACTTGTACAGGGAATGGATTTTCTTTGGTGTGCCCAAAAATTGCTGCTTGGCAGAGTTTTTCTGTGGAGCCAAGTGGAAAAAGCTCCTTTTGTTATTATTATTATTTTTGCTTTCCCACATAGAATCAATTTGTGGATTGCATAAACCGCAGGATATAATTCCACTATTTCAGCCAGAAACTTTCCCATCTGACCAAGACAATTGCAAATATGCTAAACTTGCTTTAATGAAAAGTCATTCTTTACATAGCTTACATCGACATAAGATGACAAGTCACTCACCAGATAAAAGCTTCTTTGTTTGAATCAAACAATAAGCTAGCTCTTACACAAAAAAAAATTGCCATTCTATTCTGAACTGAATGCATTTTCAACTAATGCTGTATTCAGGATCAAAACCAAAGGAGGCCCATCTGCCAGGAAGGCCAAAAGCTCATTTTGTGGCGTGTCAGTCCAGTCTGTTATAGAAATGGTCACTCTAAAACTGTTTGCAATTTAAAAGTGCACACTGAGAATTATGTTAACCTCTATTGACTGACTTTTGTTAAATGCACCATTAAGAATCCAATTTACCCTGGCTTCCTCTAAAGTGTTGTGCTCAGGGCATTCCAATAGGTACATTATGATGGTCAATTGTCACAGGCTAAAAGTCCGTACCTTGTTAGCTTAAATACACCAAGCATTTGTCTGTAATTTTAATAGGGGCCTCTCTTGCCCTGGAATTATGGGAGCACTGATGGAATATAACCTTATAAGATGATTTAAGGGGTGTCAGGCTGGATCCACGGGTAAACACTGATTGAACAAGGCTAAGAGGCCCCAGATAGTGAACTCTGACATCACTCTTCACCAGTCTGGTTCTGCCTCTTCTACTTAGAGTGAAAATTTGCAGAGGTTAGAACCTGAGTATCAAGTCAAAATGAGATGATGAATTAGGTCAATTACTACATGGTAGACATGCCAGTCACACTAATGCTTAGTAAATATAGCACACTTTTAATTGTGCTTACTGACATTCACATTTATTTTCTTTTGTCATTTAAATCACCACAGGATTGTTAATAAAGTTGTCCCTTAACTGATTAACTCTTACATGACTTCACATTGAGCTCTGAAATGCAGTACCGCCCTGAGGATGGCTTCCTCTCCCATTTAGAGGGCAGGTTTCCAGCAAGCTCCACCAGCAAGGTCCCAACAGCCATGCCCATTCCAGAAAGGTCTTGACCTCATCTCTAGTCAGGCAGGCATGGAGTCATTCAGGCAGGAGCCACTTGGTCATTCTATCTCAGCCCTAGGACTAAGAGTAGTGGCTATTACCTATATCTGTTATTCCAGTATTTTTTATACTTCTCTTTAATTCTTCCTAGACAATTATTTATTCTTCTAATAATTCTTCATTTTAAATTTCTCTGTTCAAATTTCTGTTTGATTTCTATTTTCTGATTGAATCAGATATAATAAACCTTTTACTTTGCCTTATCTCTGATTTAAACCATTATTGGGTATCAATAGGCCTCCTGAAATCTTACAAGGATAGGTAAATATAAGTAAGAATTGCAACAAATGTAAGTATTTTTAAATTTACTGATAATGTATTTCTCTGCTCCAAACACAGATGTTTTGGAATTGTTGGCCTCACTGTGCATCAGGTGCATGAATTGATGATTAGTTACATCTCTGTTAAAAGGTAATTTAAATATACTTGGAAGGGAAAAGACGGAAGAGTAGAAGGACTTGACATGAAAACACTAGAATCACAACTAGCTGCTGAACAATCATTGACAAAAAAGACTGAAACGTATCAATAAATATATCCTATACCCAGCGACAAACAAGGCATAGGAGATAGGAGGGCACTTCCACAGTATCAATCAAATCCCATGCCCCCTGGGTGGATGACCCACAAGCTAGAAAATAATTATATTGCAGAGGTTCTCCCACAAAATTAAGAGTTCCAAGCCTTAAGTCAGGCCCCCAAGCCTCGGTGCCTGGCACTGGGAAGACTGACCCCAGAGTATTTGGCTTTGAAGGCCAGACAGGTTTGATTACAGGAGCCCAACTTTCACTGCTGTGAAAGTGCTGCACTCAATATGTCAGCAAATTTGGAAAACTCAGCAGTGGCCACAGGAT
The DNA here is from genome assembly GCA_006410615.1 of Neotragus moschatus. Lineage (NCBI taxonomy): Eukaryota > Metazoa > Chordata > Mammalia > Artiodactyla > Bovidae > Neotragus > Neotragus moschatus. Next base: position 210,719 of record SJYA01000437.1, on the reverse strand, counting down.
TGGAAAAGGTCAGTTTTCATTCCAACCCCAAAGAAAGGCAATGCCAAAGAATGCTCAAACTACAGCACAATTGCAATCAGCTCACATGGTAGTAAAGTAATGCTCAAAATTCTCCAAGCCAGGCTTCAGCAATACATGAACCGTGAACTTCCAGATGTTCAAGTTGGATTTAGAAAAGGCAGAGGAACCAAAGATCAAATTGCCAACATCCACTGGATCATCAAAAAAGCAAGAGAGTTCCAGAAAATCATCTATTTCTGCTTTATTGACTATGCCAAAGCCTTTGACTGTGTGGATCACAACAAACTCGGGAAAATTCTGACAGAGATGGGAATACCACACCACCTGACCTGCCTCTTGAGAAACCTGTATGCAGGTGAGAAGCAACAATTAGAACTGGACATGGAACAACAGACTGGTTCCAAATAGGAAAAGAAGTATGTCAAGGCTGTATATTGTCACCCTGCCTATTTAACTTCTATGCAGAGTACATCATGAGAAATGCTGGACTGGAAAAAACACAAGCTGGAATCAAGATTGCCGGAAGAAATATCAATAACTTCAGATATGCAGATCACACCACCCTAATGGCAGAAAGTGAAACACTAAAGAGCATCTTGATGAAAGTGAAAGAGGAGAGTGAAAATGTTGGCCTAAAGCTCAACATTCAGAAAACTAAGATCATGGCATCTAGTCCCATCACTTCATGGCAAAGAGATGGGGAAAGAATGGAAACAGTGGCTGACTTTATCTTTTTGGGCTCCTAAATCAGTTCAGATGGTGATTGCAGCCATGAAATTGAAAGACACTTACTCCTTGGAAGGAAAGTTATAAGCAAACTAGACAGCATATTGAAAAGCAGAGACATTACTTTGTCAACAAAGGTCCGTCTAGTCAAGGCTATGGTTTTTCCAATACTCATGTATGGATATGAGAGTTGGACTATACAGAAAGCTGAGTGCTGAAGAGTTGATGCTTTTGAACTGTGGTGTTGAAGAAGACTCTAGAGAGTCCCTTGGACTGCAAGGAGATCCAACCAGTCCATCCTAAAAGCATGAGTCCTGGGTGTTCATTGGAAGGACTGACATTGAAGCTGAAACTCCAATACTTTGGCCACCTGATGCAAAGAGCTGAATCATTTGAAAATAGCCTGGTGCTGGGAAAGATTGAGGGCAGGAAGAGAAGGAGATTACAGAGGATAAGATGGTTGGATGACATCACCGACTCAATGGACATGAGTTTGGTTAAACTCCAGGAGTTGGTGATGGACAGAGAGGTCTGGCATGCTGAGGTTCATGGGGTCGTAAAGAGTCGGACATGACTGTGCAGCTGAACTGAACTGAACAGAACAGGACTAGGGGAAATAAGAAACTCAACTCTTGGAAAGTACACACTGAATCACTTTTCTGTACTCCTGAAACTAGTACAACATTGTAAATCAACTATATCCCAAAATAAAATAAAAATTATATTAAAAATTTTCTTCAAAAAAAATTAATGATAACTGTTAATTGAAAACTAATTTGGATACTGTTTCAATAAGGCCATCTAAATTTTTAAAAAGTATCATACTTATTAAGGTTATTATTTAACTTTTCTATTGCTGCTGCTGCTGCTGCTGAATCGCTTCAGTCGTGTCCGACTCTGTGCGACCCCATAGACGGCAGCCCACCAGGCTCCCCCTTCCCTGGGATTCTCCAGGCAAGAACACTGGAGTGGGTTGCCATTTCCTTCTCCAATGCATGAAAGTGAAAAGTGAAAGTGAAGATGCTCAGTCGTGTCCAACTCTTCACGACCCCATGGACTGCAGCCCACCAGGCTCCTCCGCCCATGGGATTTTCCAGGCAAGAGTACTGGAGTGGATGCCATTGCCTTCTCCTTTCTATTGCTAAACAGACCTAATTTGAATGTATTAGGACCAATCAATGAACAAATCTTTTGTAATTTTTATGGGTTGATTTTTACACACAAACATACATCACCATTAACATTTAGAAAATGGTTATATGGGTTAAAATTTGGTTTTGTTTTATGTGATCCCAAAAGTATGAGTTGTTTAGTNTGCCATTGCCTTCTCCTTTCTATTGCTAAACAGACCTAATTTGAATGTATTAGGACCAATCAATGAACAAATCTTTTGTAATTTTTATGGGTTGATTTTTACACACAAACATACATCACCATTAACATTTAGAAAATGGTTATATGGGTTAAAATTTGGTTTTGTTTTATGTGATCCCAAAAGTATGAGTTGTTTAGTAAATAAAATGTCATGAAAGAGCTCTAATTAAAAATATGAAATACCATTCTCTACCCTACTTTTCTAAAAACACAAAAATACTTATATCCATGCTCAATTCATGCTTTTAATAAACTTACTTTAATTTACCATTGTGTAGTTCTATAATACGGTGGTTATATTTAATCACTTTTAGATTTGCTTTCTAATTAATCTTTGCTATTTGTTTGTGTATTTTCTTTCTGATGAAGGATAATTTCTTCAGCTTTGTTATATTTCAGTTTTTCTCATTTTGAAATAGAAATAATAGTTTGTTAGATTAAAAATATGTGGTCATCATCCTATGAAGAATATTTGGAAGTGCAAAATCTTTAAATGGCCAAGGAAAGCAGTAAATATTAGTATATCTGAGATGCTATAAATAGTAACAAAACAATCAGCTCTTCTGTAACTCACAACTTCATAACTGATGTACACAATGAAGTAACTGAGCCAGTGGAAGTTTTGACAATTTAACATTTTCAAAATAGCTTTGGTATTGACATTTATTTTAATTGTTTCATCATTAAAGATGATTAAACACAATATACATAATATATGCTACACATTAATTGAAATATTAACTATCCTATGCCTATCACTATCTTCCATATTGTTACATTCTATAGCTAAATAATTAGCTTAATCTTGTGTAATAAGCTTTTTTTTAAAAATAAATCTTTGGTCTATCAAAATATATTTAATGTGTTATTATCTTTTGGTATAAGACAATAAAAAGGAAATGGTGGATCTCTATTTGTGTTTAAACCTCCTCTCATTACAGCAGAAATGCAAATGCCAGCTAAAAAATGTAAAACTTAGATCTCTAGCTATTTGATCTCCTCTTATCACCCTCCTACAAAACATTTTCATTAATATAAAGGTTAGGTAAATAAGTGTGAATTCACTGACAATTGTTGGATAGGAAAAGTCGAGCCATTTCAACAATAAGGGATGAGTTTCCTCTTCACTGCTAATTTCCTCATAATGTCTCTCACTATACCAGAGGAACTTTATCTGCTTTTTCTAATGTAGTTTTGGGGTAATACATCACACCAAATTACTTAGTCCAGCTGGTCACTTTTTAACAATTGACAGGTATGATTAGTAGTTGTATCTTTGTTAGAGTCTAGGTAATGGAAGTCACATTTATGTGGCAGTTGTGGCTATTGAATTTCAGTAATATAACTGTTTATATGGAAGAAACAGAAGAGTGTGGAAAGTGAATAAGTGTTGAAAATATTGAAAGGCTTTAAATAGCCTTTCTTTAGTCTCTTTCAAGTTTCAAATTATGGTACTTACATAATTCTGTTTTCAATTACTGTATGTATGTCTTTTAAGGAACAAGGCAATGTTTAATTAACTATACTCTAATTTCTTAGTGCTACTGTGACATGAAATTTTTTTCAGTGAAGCCTCTCTTGAATCTCATGTTACCAGTTTCAAAGGGGACTTTTCAGCTCTTGCCTTAATTATAGTCCTACCTTTTGAGCAGTTACCAGGCAGTTTAATCATTGTTCCTCTGTACATAATAAGTCATTTCTATCTGGCAGCTTTAAAATATACATATATGTATAATATTTATATTAATTCATTCATTTATTGTTAGATTTCAGAAATTATATTACTGTGTGCCTAGGAAGTACGTCAAGGCTGTATATTGTCACCCTGCTTATTTAACTTATATGCAGAGTACATCATGAGAAATNTCCTCTCTTTTCTCTAAGAGTTCAGGATATACTGCTTTTTTATACATTACATGAAATTAAAATAATGCGTGTATGTGTCCATGTACTCAGTCAGAATGTAAACTCTTCAAGGACAATGACACTGTCTTTTTCATCTATATTCCTCTCAATTCCAGCACAGTAATTGAAAAAGAGTATGTATTCAGTAAATATTTGCTTAATTAAATGTAATTCAGGAAGACTGTGTGGTTCATTTTTCAGGCAGAACGCACTGAAAATCAAGAACTGGGGTTTGGGCCTCAGTTTTGTAATATAGAAACTACATTTGGTTAATATACCTAAAGTTGGCAAAGTTTGGAGAACTGATTTATGCTATCCAATTTATCATTATAAATTAATGCAGAAATTAAAGTTTACTGTTTGTTAAAATATAATAATATAATATACCTCTCTAATGATTAATGTATGTAATCAAAGTCTTCTTTACAGAATATATAATTTCTGGTGTTATGGGTCTGGGAAATAAATATAATCAAAATATTGTTTACTATAGTGAAATAAAGTTGGGTATATATTAAAGATAATTAATTTAAGGTGAAAAGTCTTATGAATCATCCCTACCCCTCAACCCAGTGTGATCTGAACTTAAGTATACTCCCTACATGTTCTCCTTTGGACAGTTCTGGGTGAATATAGATACCCTTCCTTTTCAACTCACTCATTTTTTTTTCCCCTCTAAGATCCTTGGAGACCATCTTTTAAACTTAAATTCATTCTTTCCTTGGATACATTACAAGTTTAAAAATCTGCAGTGTATTTGTAAATCTTACTGAGTTTATACACTGGTTTTGTTTGAATTTCATTAAAACTCAGTTTTTATGTAGTTTCCTTTTGCCTAAGTTGATTTCAAGATAGTTAATTACTCTTATCCATTTATATTTACTATAATTAACAGCCCTACAGCTAACATTATTTTATAGTTTTGCAGACATTTTCCTTTAATCCTTAAAAAGCTACACAAGTTCTTAACAACTTGCAGTTATATACTCAGGCTTCCTTACGTCCATTCTTCTATCTAAAACCCACTCCATTATTTATTGAGAGCCAGTAAATTTTCTAGGTGAACAGCCCGGCCCACACAGTGCTTCTTGAAGTCTAATAAAGAAAACTGTTATTAAAAAATAGAAGTGTAGTGACTGTTATAAGAAAAAGTTCAGGGACATTGAAAACACATATTAAATAAATGAACTAAACAAGAACTCTTGGAAGTTTTCTTGAGAAAAGAAAGTGAAGTTGCTTAGTCGTGTCTGACTCTTTGTGATCCCATGGACTGTAGCCTGCCAGGCTCCTCAGTCCGTGGAATTTTCCAGGCAAGAGTACTGGAATGGGTTGCCATTTCCTTCTCCAGGGGATCTTCCCAACCCAGGGATTGAATCCGGGTCTCCCATATTGCAGGCAGACACTACCATCTGAGCCACCAGGGAAGTAGTATTAACTTGAATAATGGGAATAGCTGGAGTTAGCTATAAGAAGGGACTGATAGGAGGAGATAGAGACTTTTTCTTTTTAAAAAAACAGAAAGGAATTCAGTTTNGAATCCGGGTCTCCCATATTGCAGGCAGACACTACCATCTGAGCCACCAGGGAAGTAGTATTAACTTGAATAATGGGAATAGCTGGAGTTAGCTATAAGAAGGGACTGATAGGAGGAGATAGAGACTTTTTCTTTTTAAAAAAACAGAAAGGAATTCAGTTTATTTGGCACAGAATATAAAGAGAATGATGGGAGATGAAATCAAAGAGAAGACCAAATAGAGATATCTCTCTGAAAGATTCCTAAAAACTGTTTTTTAGAACTTTATCATCATTAAGGAGTAATTATTAATTTTTGATGCACATGATTTTAAAAAGAGCTAGAAAGGGATGTAATCCAACTATCCAAATAACATCTGTTGATATTAAAGAGAACTATTGAAGCTACAAGTGTCTATTAAGAAAATTTCACATGATACAAAAGCAATCAAAAATGACAGCTTCCATTCTCAATTTATTCTAACTCCCTAAATTTAAACACCACCTAAAGTTTCATTGAGTTTCTTCCAGGGTGAGGAATTGAAATGTTTATCTATCTAATTATCTATCTATCTATATTTACCATTATATATTATCCTGTTCTCAATACTAGTGTGCATTTATATTTAGTATGTTATAATATATTTTAGATATTGCCTGTATTAACACTCAGAATCATCTAATTCTTGTTAACAGGTTGTATATTACTCCATCATACGAATGTGCCAATAATCTATTGCCTCTCCATTTCAGATCTATTCTTCTATACTTCTTAATGATACTAGACCTAGAACTCCACATACCATGTTTTCTTTTCCACGTGCTGCCCCACTTCTTTCCCTGACTCTGCCAATGGGGGTAGTAGAAGGAGAATAGAAGGCTGGAGGATGAAATGTGTTGTTTTCTTACTATTGCTATTTCCTTTGATTCCTGTTCCTATTTGCTTTCTGTCTCGTCTCTCTCTCCAGCATCACTTCTGTCTTTTGATAGTAACAGTTAATTTCAGTTGCAGCAGTTGAGTTCACAATTTTCAGTTTGCCAGGACACCCAAAACCGACGCATTTCTACTCACTTAGACACACAAGTACAACCTCAGGCAGGTACTTCCTAGAAATTCAGGAAGGATCACATTATAATTTTGTGGGCTCTGGGCCCTTATGCCTTTGGAGATCGCTTCTACATTAACAACTTTTTAAAACTATTTTCTGACGGCATTAATAAAGAAAAATATATTACTGTTACTTATAAAAAATATTTCCATTAACCTAAAAATTCACTCTTATTTTAAATCAAAACATGTTCATGGTTCCTTGAAAGTATTTTGGGTCTAGGCACTGTGCCTACATTGCCTAATGGAAATGTAGCCATGGTTCTGTGTCTCAGATCTACAAGGCTCTTCCTCATAGCTTAGAAGTACCAGTGTTTAGTTGCTTTAGGTGTATAGTTAGGTTATTCATTTGACTTTTTTCTTGTTTCTTAAGGTATGCCTGTAATGCTATGAACTTTCCTAAATGTCCATCAGCAGATGAATGGATAAGAAAGCTGTGGTACATATACACAATGGAGTATTACTCAGCCATCAGAAATAATACATTTGAGTCAGTTCTAATGAGGTGGATGAAACTGGAGCCAATTATACAGAGTGAAGGAAGCCAGAAAGAAAAACACCAATACAGTATACTAACACATATATATGGAATTTAGAAAGATGATAATGATAACCCTGTATGTGAGACAGCAAAAGAGACGCAGATGTGCAGAACAGACTTTTTGACTCTGAGAGGCGGGATGATTTGGGAGAATGGTATTGAAACACGTATAATATCATATAAGAAAAGAATTGCCAGTCTAGATTTGATGCAGGATACAGGATGCTTGGGGCTGGTGCACTGGGATAACCCAGAGGGATGGTATGGGGAGGAATGTGGGAGGGGGGTTCAGGAGTGGGAACTTATGTACACCTGTGGTGGATTCATGTTGATGTATGGCAAAACCAATACAGTATTGTAAAGGAAAGAAATTAAAAAAAACAAAAAAAAGAAGTACTAGTATCAACCCAAAGGTGCTTCCTCCTCAGAGCTCTAAGTCTCAGCTCCATGGATGCCCTTCCTCCCATTTGTTTTAAGAATTCTGACCTCTGTTGGCAGAGAGCTCCACTGTTGGCTTACAGATAACTACCCTTTTGCTATGTTTTCACGTTGGTTCCTCTGTCCGTGGTGTCTGTCTCCTAACCCCTTTTAATAAGGACGCCAGTTATATCGGTTTAGGGCCCACCCTAATGATCCCATTTTAGCTTAAGTAGCCTTTAACATTTCCTATTGTCATATTCTGAGGTACTGGTGGTTAAGGCTTCAATATGTGAATTTTAGAGGAGGCTAGAATTCAACCCATAAAAAGTAGACTTATCAACACTTATTAAAGCAGAATATTGATAGGTACTTTTGTTATTTTTAGGTTTAGCCATTACAAACATATTTTAATGACATTTTTGAATACACATTTGAATAAATTCTTATAAGTGTAGCTTTTGCATTAAAAGAGTAGGGTATCTTCATTTTTAATTTATAGTTTTCATGAGTATTGCCTTGCTGTATTCCTTAAAATTTCATATTCCTGCTCAAAATATATGGGTTTACAAGCATCATCATCAAACTGTACATTTTGCTGATCTGATGTGTGAAATATGGTTGTACATTTGTTTTTATTCTCTTTAATTGTAAGCCAGGATATGCATTTGTGTTATATGTTTATTGTCTATTTAGATTTATTCTGAAGACTACCTGTTTATATGTATTGCTGGTTTTCCATTGAGAGTTTGCTTTCTCTAACTGACTTTTATGTCATAGATATCTGATTTCTTTAGCCATTCTCATATTTTCACATCAATTAGTTAGCTTGTCATTATCTTTGGGTCTCAAGTTATAAATAACCTTCAACTGAAATTTTCCTGTGGTCTCTCCTACAAAAAGCTTGGATCAGGAAACCCCTCCTAAACATTGGGCTTGTTTACCCATATTTAGAGCATATCAAACCTTCTTGTACACAATTGAAATTGCTTTTTATTCTCTTCTCTTTCCACTGGGTTATAATCTTAAGATCAGAGATCTTGATTTGTTTATTGAAGCACCCCAGGTAATTAACAGTGTCTGAATTTAAAAGGTATTTGATAGAAAAATTTTTTTCTTTTTTTGGCTGGAGGAAGGAAGAAAGGGGAAACAGTTAAAGTTCATATTAAGCCATAATCCTTACAGTTTTGAATTTGGAAACCATTGATTCAAAAGTATTTGGAGATACTCAGCACTTTTCTTATGTATAACTCCAGTTCTTGAATTTAGCTGGCAAAGTTAATACACTGATGGTGAGCAAAATGTAGTACTTTCAGTCATAACATGGTTCATTTTTTGCTCATAATTTTAAAAAGTATTTTGATTATTTTTAAGGTGGAAGCCATCCATGTTCCTCAAGGATATTTCACAATAGAGATTTGTTTACCTTCTCTTGTCAACAGAGACTATTCTGCATAGCACTTAAAAGCTTGGTTTTGGTCTTATTTCTACNCTTTCAGTCATAACATGGTTCATTTTTTGCTCATAATTTTAAAAAGTATTTTGATTATTTTTAAGGTGGAAGCCATCCATGTTCCTCAAGGATATTTCACAATAGAGATTTGTTTACCTTCTCTTGTCAACAGAGACAATTCTGCATAGCACTTAAAAGCTTGGTTTTGGTCTTATTTCTACCATTTCTAGCTTTGTGACCCTGTCCATGTTATTTCAATGGTGTGGTCCATAGTCTTGCCATCTGTAAAGTGAGGATGATATTATTATCTGTTGCATAGCATTCGTGGGAGAATGAAAAGAGATGTCATTTATTAAACACTTGCAAAGCATCTGCCTACAATGCAGGAGACCTGGGTTCCATCCCTGGGTCAGGAAGATCCTCTGGAGAAGGAAATGGCGACCCACTCCAGTACTCTTGCCTGGAAAATCCAACTGATGGAGGGTCGTGGTAGGCTACAGTCCATGGGGTCTCAAAGAGTCAGACACGACTGAGCGACTTCACTTTCACTTTTCACAGTGCAAGTAAGACACTAGACATCATTATTATTACTACTGTCTTCCTTTCTTAGGAAGTTGGAGCTTCCTCAGAGAGCAGTGAAGTGGAATACTTTCACTGACCTATTGCTTTTCAGGGATGGAAAGATAATGTATACTTTGATTGCTATGGATTAGTAAGGACTACAATAGGCAGTTACAGTGTGAAAAAGAAACCTGCCTATCAGTTTGTGATGGAACAGAATTTAAGCTGCTATCTGTTGACCTCTACCCCTAANACCAATCTGTTGTTCCATGTTCAGTTCTAACTGTTGCTTCCTGACCTGCATACAGATTTCTCAAGAGGAAAGTCAGGTGGTCTGCTATTCCCATCTCTTTTAGAATTTTCCAGAGTTTGTTGTGATCCACACAGTCAAAGGCTTTGTCATAGTCAATAAAGCAGGAAGAGATGTTTTTCTGGAACTCTCTTGCTTTTTGATGACCCAGCAGATGTTGGATATTTGATCTCTGTTTCCTCTGCCTTTTCTAAATCCAGCTTGAACTTCTGGAAGTACATGGTTCACCTGTTGTTGAAGCCTGGCTTGTAGAATTTTGAGCATTATTTTGCTAGCGTGTGAAATGATTGCAATTGTGCAGTAGTTTGAGCATTCTTTGGCATTGCCTTTCTTTGGGATTGGGATGAAAACTAACATTTTCTAGTCCTGTATCCACTGGTGAGTTTTCCAAATTTGCTAACATATTGTGTGCAGCACTTTCACAGCATCCATCATCTTTTAGGATTTGAAATAGTTCAACTGGAATTCCATTACCTCCACTAGCTTTGTTCATAGTGATGCTTCCTAAGGCCCACTTGATTTCACATTCTAGGATATCTGGCTCTAGGTGAGTGATCACAGCATTGTGATTATCTGGGCCATGAAGACCTTTTTTGTACAGTTCTTCTGTGTATTGTTGCCACCTATTCTTAATATCTTTTGCTTCTGCTAGGTCCATATGATTTCTGTCCTTTATTGTGCTCATTTTTGCATGAAATGTTTCCTTGGTATCTCTAATTTTCTTGATGAGATCTCTAGCCTTTCCCATTCTATTGTTTTCCTCTATTGTTTGCACTGATCACTGAGTAAGGCTTTCTTATCTCTCCTTGCTATTCTTTGGAACTCTGCATTGAAATGGGTATGTCTTTCCTTTTCTCCTTTGCTTTTTGCTTCTCTTCTTTGCTCAGCTATTTGTAAGGCCTCTCTCAGACAGCCATTTTTCTTTTTTGGATTTCTTTTTCTTGAGGGGTCTTGATCCCTGTCTCCTGTACAATATCACAAACCTCCATCCATAGTTCTTCAGACACTCTATCTATCCCATCTAGTCCCTTAAATCTATTTTCCACTTCCACTGTATAATTGTAAGGGATTTGATTTAGCTTATACCTGAATGGTGTAGTGGTTTTTCCTACTTTCTTCAATTTAAGTCTGAATTTGGCAATAGGAGTTCATGATCTGAGCCACAGTCAGCTTCTGGTCTTGTTTTCATTGACTATATAGAGCTTCTCCATTTTGGCTGCAAAGAATACAATCAATCTGATTTCAGTGTTAACCATCTGGTGATATCCATGTGTAAAGTCTTCTCTTGTGTTGTTGGAAGAGGTTGTTTGCTATGACCAGTGTGTTCTCTTGGCAAAACTCTATGAGCCTTTGTTCTGCTTCATTCTGTACTCCAAGGCCAAATTTGCTTGTTATCCCGGGTGTTTCTTGATTTCCTACTTTTGCATTCCAGTCCCCTTTAATGAAAAGGACATCTTTTTTGGGTGTAAGTTCTAAAAGGTCTTGTAGGTCTTCATAGAACCCTTAAACTTAAAGCTTCTTCAGCATTATCGGTCAGGACATAGACTTGGATTACCATAATATGAATGGTTTGCCTTGGAAACGAACAGAGATCATTTTGTCATTTTTGAGATTGCATCCAAGCACTGCATTTCAGACTTTTGTTGACAATGATGGCTATTCCATTTCTTCTAAGGGACTCTTGCCCATAGTAGTATATATAATGGTCATCTGAGTTAAATTCACCCATTCCGTTCATTTTAGTTCGCTAAAATGTCAACGTTCATTCTTGCCATCTCCTGTTTGACCACTTCCAATTTACCTTGATTCATGCTATAATTATAAAAGTTTTTAACTTTTTTATTACACTTTATACGTTTTCTAAAAGTGTTAGCTACATATTTGCTTATTAAGTAAGAAAAAATAAGAAAATACCCATTAGATTTCTACCCACACAAGGAATTGACCTGTAGCTGCCTAATTCCCTAGATCAATCATGAAGTAATCTGTACTCTAGAGAAATTTGAATAGAACGATATATAATTATTTAAAGTCAATACAAATGATTGGATTTCAACCACAGCATCAATATAATCAGAAGGAGAGTTGATAAAATGCAAAGTAGATGTTACTTCAGTGATTTTAGCTTAGCAAAATAAACCCTTAGAGAAAATCCAAATCATTTCAAACTTCAATTTAACAGAGAAAAGTCAAAAGGTTTTACCAAACTTCATACAGAAATGAGTCAGAAAATTTCCACTCAATTCAGTAAACTTCTATCTGTCTGTACTGTCTATCTACCTGATACCACACATATGAAGATACATACAGCAAATCAAAGGTTATGGAGAAAGTCTTTTATATAAATGAGCATGTCCAGAAGGATGCAAAACAAAATTATCTTAGGTTTACTCTGCAAGGTAAGATTATGGGCAATGGATCTTCTCATTTTGCTTATCTATTCTCGTTTGCACTATGATATATATTTCTGTGTGTTATGTATGTGTGTTCCTTATGTGACTTGTATGACTTTGCTATCCACATTTGATCCTCATCCTCGTTTGCAACTATGGTTTATGCCTCTGTCTACAATTCTTCTGCACTACTAAGTAAGAGCATGTGTGTGGGGAGAGGGCATTTTATACAGCAGGTTTTTACCCCACTTCCTGTCCCTGTCCAATCNTCTGTGTGTTATGTGTGTGTGTTCCTTATGTGACTTGTCTGACTTTGCTATCCACATTTGATCCTCATCCTCATTTGCAACTGTGGTTTATACTTCTGTCTACAATTCTTCTGCACTACTAAGTAAGAGCATGTGTATGGGGAGAGGGCATTTTATACAGCAGGTTTTTACCCCACTTCCTGTCCCTGTCCAATGCCCAACCACTGCCCGTCTAAATACTACCTATTTCTAGCAGTCTCACATCCTCTGTAACCTTCTCTGACCCTGAATTCTTAAACACTTGTCTTTTTCAAGGATGGGCATTTTGTGACAAGGTGTGTCATACTGTTATTTGACTTAATGCCTCACCCTATATGGTACTTTACATTTCAAAGCAATTACACACAAATTATCTTAATTCCTTCTGTGACGTAGTCTGGGTAGATATGGACTCTAATTTTTGTGTGCAGGAAAAAAAAGGATTATGTGACTTGTTTAAGTTTCTAATGCAGACTAACAGCATAGTGCTTTTGACTCTTTGCTTAAAGTTTTATTTTATACTGGAGTATAGTTGATTTTCAATGTTGTTTTAGTTTCAGGTGTACAGCAAAGAGATTCAGATATATATATATACACACACACATATCCATTTTATTTTCACATTCTTTTCCCATTTAGAGTATTGCTCCCTGTACTATACAGTAGGTCCTTGTTAATTATTTATATTTTATATATATTTGTATTTATTTAAGAGATAAGCAGGGCATTTGGAAAAAAAAATCATCATCTAGAAAGAGAAGACAACACTTTAATTTACCTGGAAGAGGAAGTTTACTAGAAGAATGACTGATTGAGCAGGGTAGAAAGAGAAAAACTCTCATTGGACTAGGAGAAAAGATCACAGAGGTAGACAATGGTGTCATGAAACGTGATTTGGGGTTCTTTCTGTTTTTTTTTTTTTTTTTTTCTGACATGAATGGAGAAGAGAAGAATTTCATAGAAACAAGGTGAGATTCAAAGTTTGCAAGATACTGATGAGTTGACATTTCTTATCACTGGTTATTTCCAAAGTGTGTAACATCCTAGCTTAGCTAAGAGGGGTAAAATTTCATGGTCCGCTTTGATGTTTCTTGCTGAGATAGTTGGAATGAGGAGCAGAGTGAACCCCTCAGAAACTGAGGATAGGCAATAAATATGCAGGGGGAAGTGAAAGTTTTTCTTGTAGCAAAACTACAATGAAGAAAACAATGATGACAATGAACCAGGATACTAATGGGTAAAATAAACATATTGTACAATTGCTTTAATCTTTGTATATCATCCTCAAAAATACTCTAAATATTAGGCCTTTTTCCCACTTGAAAATTTTTAGTTATTTATTTATTTTGGTCATGCCAGGAGGCATGTGGGATCTTAGTTCCCTGACTAGAGATTGAGCTATTTGAGACTGGGTTTTCTCTTATTGTTAAATTTTAAGAATTATTTACAGATTCTTGATACAAGTTGCTTTTGAAATATTTGATTTGCAATATTTTCTTTCATTTTTTGGGTTGTCTTTTGCATATTTGCTGGCATCATTTGAAGTTATTCAAATAGTTATTCATTTTAATGAGGTTGAATTTTTCTAACTTTTTATTTCATTGCTTGTGTTTTTGGTGTCATATATTAGAAACCAATTGGTTATGAGTTTTCTGATGTGTAACCTTGGTTGTGCTATAGTTCCCAGTTATTCAGTTAATACCAATCTAGATGTTACTGTGAACTCATTTTGCTGATGTAATTAAAGTTCCTAAGCTTTAAGTAAGGGAGACAATTCACTTGGAAGACCTGTAAAGCAGGGCTGAAGCTTCCATCAGTTCAGTTCAGTTCAGTTCAGTCACTCAGTTGTGTCCAACTCTTTGCGACCCCATGAGTCACAGCACACCAGGCCTCCCTGTCCATCACCAACTCCCAGAGTTCACTNTTTTTTTTTTTTTCTGACATGAATGGGGAAGAGAAGAATTTCATAAAAACAAGGTGAGATTCAAAGTTTGCAAGATACTGATGAGTTGACATTTCTTATCATTGGTTATTTCCAAAGTGTGTAACATCCTAGCTTAGCTAAGAGGGGTAAAATTTCATGGTCTGCTTTGATGTTTCTTGCTGAGATAGTTGGAATGAGGAGCAGGGTGAACCCCTCAGAAACTGAGGATAGGCAATAAATATCCAGGGGAAAGTGAAAGTTTTTCTTGTAGCAAAACTACAATGAAGAAAACAATGATGACAACGAACTAGGATACTAATGGGTAAAATAAACATATTGTACAATTGCTTTAATCTTTGTATATCATCCTCAAAAATANAAGAGCCATCCAAAGCCATAGTCCGGAACCTCTCAGTTACATGAGCTAGTGTACCAACCAGTGCACTTCCTTCTACCAGTATTTCATACCAGTTTTCATCTGTCATAATTTCAACAGTTGCACCACTATAGTATGCCATGTTAGCTTTCAATGTCTATCAGGGTCAGGGTTCTCATCTCCAGCCTGCTAGTAGATGATTCAGATCCAAAATCCCATTTTAGATTTTGTTTGTAAGGACCACTAAAAACCCAAATTATCTTAGATTGGATACTTAAAACAGACTCTGAAGCAGAGATTTGTGTTGGGAGAACTTTCTGGAACAATGCCAGTAAAGGAGTAAGAAGAAGATGGAGCAGTGAGAGAAGCTGAGCTGCATTAAACAAAAGCTTCAAATGTGTCTATATGGAGCACTATAGCTGGGGCAACATTTTAGAATTGTTCTGAATTTTATCCCATATTTTAATGGGGCCTGGTCTTGTTAAGCCATTATCAACCATGTTTTGGATAGGGGCTGTCTCTAAAGAGGATTTTCAATTTTGGACAAGGCTATTACTTTCATTAGAAAGCAATTTCTGGGGAAGGCCTTGGCTATGAACAACCAGCAGTTAATACTCCTAGAGGCTAAAGGAATGAGTGCCTTTCCTTAATGAAGGGGGAGAAGATTTGGGCAGCACACCACAGCATCTGCTCCAACACACCATCAACTACCCAGTCGTCAGGCTCAAAACCTGGATTCTTTCCTCTCACATCCCACATCCAGTCCATCAGAGAGTTGGTTTGGTGATCTGAATTATTTTACCTATCACCATTTCCACTGCAAAAATCCACATTATGTATTGTTTTCCTTTATAAGGGCAATAGTCCTCCAGTGGTTCTCCCTAGGTAGCCTCTTACCATTCTATTCTCCATTTTCTTCAAAGCAGAGTGATCTTCTCAAAACATAAAGCATATATCATATCGTGGCTGATTCATGTCAATGTATCGCAAAACGAATACAGTATTGTAAAGCAAAACAAACTAAAAAATAAAATCCAGAGAGTTGATATGGGGTGGGAGGTGGGGAGGGGGGGTGTTCAAGATTGGGAACTCATGTACACCTGAGACGGAAAAAAATTTTTAAATAAATAAATAAATGAAATCTTTTAAAACATTAAAAAAAAAAAACAACAAACCTTCCAGTTGTTTCCTGTTGCAAGTAACATAAAATTAATGCTCTTCATCATGGCCTACTCTAGCAGTAACAGTTGCCATGCTTTGAATCCAGAACCTTATGATTCATTACATTCATTACTTCATACAGTCCTCACAACAGCCCTCACAAATGCTTATTGTCCCTACTTTACAGATAAAGAGATTATGTCTTAATGAGGTTGAGTAACTAGCCCAAGGTCATATAGCTGGGAAATAGGGGGGTCTGGATTTGAACCCAGTACTGTTCAATTCCAAAGCCCTATTGTACCTGTTCTTAAAATGTCTACTGATGTAAAAATTCCAAGCTCTTGCCCTTAGTTTAAACAAACATTGTTTTGGCTCCTTAGATAGCTCCCTCACCTATGAAATCATCATCATTATTAGTAATTCATATTTATTTCTAGGAATATACTGTATTCAATAAATATGATGTAATTGTGTGTTTTATCCTCATAGACTATCAGGAAAATTATTGGGTGGGGAACTAATTTCAGATGGGAAAAATAAGATGTAAGGTGGTCAAGTGACTAATTAAAGGTAACAAAGTTAGCTAATTATGGGATCAAGAATTGAAGTACATTACTAACCTCTGGACACTGGCATTTCCTACCTTGGCCTCCCACCCTCAATGTGGCAGTTTCCTGATGGGATTGCTGCTGCTATATCTTTTGCCACTCCCCAGTAATATTCTGAAGAAATGCTTCCAGACAATAGTGGAAGGAACTGGGACCCTAGGAGAAGCAGTCTGAAGGATATCATTGTCCAATTTGGAGCATGGCCAGCAGTTGGAGGGCTTGAGAACTGCAACCCAAGTGTAGCTTGAAGTGGCTGCCATCTTTGTGCAGTTGAGAACATTAAAACCAGATGCCTCATTGCAAAAGCTTGGTCTGGAAGAGAGAATTCACCCACACATTTAACTGAAGCTTAAACCTGGGTCATTGTCTTTACTGCAAGAACTGAAAGATGGATAAATTGACATCTTTCCATATTCTTTGTCTATTCAGAGAAAATGTCCCAACACTGCATGTAAATAATTATAAATAAAACAAAAAGTCAGAAGAATTGCTAGTTAATATTTAATGACTAGTTCTCTGGCAGCAGTGCACATTCCGAAGATTTCCCAACTGGTTGTGTTTATATTGCTATAAACTCCAGCAGGCCTAGGCTTCTCTGAACTCAGAGCACACTTCAAGAGCTAATATTTCCCCTACCTGGGAGCTTTGAAAATGGTCTAAAAAATCATAGCCATATACTGTGTATTGGTGCTTTGATGTTGTCAGTTGAGAGACATTAGCAGCAAAACCATCTTGTTTATTACTGCAAAGATTATGGGAATATCCTTTTTTTCCAGCTTTGTCACAGAAGGGATCATACATCCAAAGAGGCTAAATCATTTCAAAACTTGGTATGCAAGCTATTTGTTTCTGGAAAATTAGGAAAATAACCTGAGCTTAAGGGAAATGAAAGCGCTCCATTTGTAACCGTAATACTACAGTTACAAATTTGTAACTTGTAATATTCTGAGTAAATATTTCTTTTAAAAATACAGATACTAGGTTTATTAAATAAATAAAGCTAACATTTTTGTAGGTGTTCATGTAAAGAATACTTCACAGTTGCTATTGCATTTGACCCTGTTAAGTTTTTGAGGATTCGTAAACTTCTAGAGTCATGAGAAGTACCACTCTAAGCATGTCAGAGATATGAAGTTGATACTTGTATAGAGCAATAAAACTACTGAATCTTCCCCAAGGAATTTCATAATATTGTATTCTTATAACAGCTGAGTTAGCTAAAGGATTCTTATTTCAGCTTTATTAAATGGTACTGAGTCAGGGTTGTATGTATGTATGCTTAGTTGCTCAGTCATGGCAAGCTGTTTTTGACCCCATGGACTGTAGCCTGCCAGGTTCCTCTGTCTATGGAGATTTTCCAGGCAAGAATACTGGAGTGGGTTGCCATGCCCTCTTTCAGGGCATCCTCCCAACCCAGATATCGAACTCAGGTCTCCTGCACTGTGGGCAAATTCTTTACTGTTTAAGGCACCAGGGAAGCCCAGGTCAGGGTTATCTATTTCTCAATAAGTATACTGTATGTACACAAAACTATACAGTGTGAAGATCAAAACTTTAATTAGTAGCATAAGAAAATCTAGAAGGAAATGATGTGGTTTATGGGGAAAAAATTTTAAGTCACAAATCTAGAGATGAGAATGCTCATGAGAATAACAATAATACTAACCTATGTTTATTTAGTTTTTAGTTTGTGCCAATAACCATTTTAGGCTTTTTCTATTTTGCCCACTTAAGCCTCTAACCACCCTCTAGAGTAGAGACTGTTGTTATTTCTGTTATATAGAAGAGGAAACTGAGGGATTGAGGGGCTAAGTAACTTGCTCAAGGGTGTTGAACTTCTAAGTGAAGTTGCTGGGATTTAAAACCTAGAAATCTAACTCTGGAGTTCATGCTATTAGCTGCTCTGCTAAATTGCCTTTTGATTAGCAGCTGTACCCTTACTAAGTGAACATGATCATTATTTTTTTCCCAATCTATTGAAATAATCTGATACCTACCATTGCTACTCCCACNCAAGGGTGTTGAACTTCTAAGTGAAGTTGCTGGGATTTAAAACCTAGAAATCTAACTCTGGAGTTCATGCTATTAGCTGCTCTGCTAAATTGCCTTTTGATTAGCAGCTGTACCCTTACTAAGTGAACATGATCATTATTTTTTTCCCAATCTATTGAAATAATCTGATACCTACCATTGCTACTCCCACAAAGTTGTTTTTGAGATTAACTGAAATGATATATTTAAAAGCACTTTAAAAGATAATATGCTCTTCAAATGTGAGGTGATATTATTATATTATATACAATGGCTAGTTACTCAGAGCAATGGTCCATGAAATGGTCAGCCATGGGTGTATTTGGTATACTAATAAACCAAACCGCTGCAATAGGCTTCTAAATATATACACATTAGTTCTTCCCAGAATTCAAGTAAAGGCTCAAACTGCCTCTACACACAGTTATTTGGAGATACATAGGCATATTTCTGGAAACAGGGAGGAACTGCTGTAATTGTTTGCACATGCAGACATTGTCTCAAATATGATTTTGCTATTTCAGAGATTCCCTTGTCATAACTACCAAAATGACACAAGCAGTACTTTTTTGTAATCTCCATATTTGACGCATGAAAGAAGACTTAATTCCTGTTTGAATAAACAACATAATAAGGTTATTGAGATTAGAGACCATTACTATATAAAATTATGTCTAAGTGGCAGATATAATTAACATTGGATTGTAATTACACTAATTACAAGTCACATTAAGACACTCCAGTAATGACAAAGTGAGAACCCTATAATTGAATGGAATAAGTAGGGAAACATGCTGCTCACACTAATTACCTAAATGAGCTAATATGTCTTCAGAGTGACAGTCATGTTCACTGTTATTACGCAGACAAGGCAGTTGAGTGAGGTATTTTTAAAATATACATATATATTTCTAATTTTCTTTCTTTCTTCTCTCCAGGACCTATTTCATCAGAAACTTCAGAATTTTTTTCCTGGGCCAAAGAAAGCAAAAATTGCAATGAGGGCTTTCTTTAGCCTTGTTAAAGAAGAGCGTGAGCAGCCACAATCCACCAATCCAGGTAAGATTCCAGTCTTAGAGTATATGAAATACATTGAGCACCAGCCAGTTTCTTGGACTGGGTACTGTTCTCCAGCTTCTCCTCTGTCCTGGCATTCCCAGCTTACTGAATCAAGTATCTGCATCTCACTGTATAGTTTGTAGCCTTGAGAATCATCAGTTGTGTGTTCTGAAGTACCAAATATGGCTTCCAGCAACCTGGCTCCAGAAAGGCCCTGGAGAGTGATAAAGCATGAATTATTCAAGGCAATTAGTAGCAGCATCACACCGGAACTCACATTTTAACCCAAACTGTTAAGTGAGGATATAAACTAATAGTAGAATATGAATTCATGGCATTGTGAAAATTGTCTATATTTTGTTGTTCCTTTCCCCCGTTCGTGTTACCTTTTCTTTGTGTATCTCTGTCTGGGGTACTGCTTGGGTAGGAAAGGAAATTGGAAATTAAAAAACAAAAAACAGACTGCAGCTATTTAAAACATTTTTTTGAAAGGAGAGGTTTCTTCTTTTCCTTTTTTTAAGGCAAGGAGGTCCCAATATGTGAAAAATAGAATTGATGCACTTAAATTGATAAACAAAGTGCTGAGCACAGCTTTTCTTTGTCTTGTGTCAGTGAAGAAAGGACAGTGTGTCAAGCATGCCTTTGTTAGCAGGACTGTGAAACTGTTTCTGTACATTCCTCTTTATTTTTGTTTGAACACAAATAAGATTTCCTTTTTTCCATCCAGACAATATAGTTTTACCTTTAAGAAACCAGGCTTATGGGTTTCTAATAAAAAGCAGTAAACCAAATACACAAGGTTTATAAATAAGTGGATATCGTATGTATTAGCCCAAAGGTGGCAATTTAACCCTCCCACTCTGTTAATATTTGGCACGTAACTCAAAAATAATGACCCTGTTCTGTTGATATACTCTTGTTCCAAGGTTCTACAATTCTCGCAATCAATCATATTTTAGTTCAAAATGGACTTAATGTTGAATTTGAATTATGGGTTATACTCAATTAATTCAGTACTTGTACAAACTCATATAATCAAGCATTAGGAGTTTACATAAGAGGATGTTGATTGAAATAAATAGTGTTGGAGGCCAGCCTTCTGCTAATGGCCATGCAAATCAGGGGCTAATGGAGCTTAGCAAGTTTAATCTAAGACAAAGAGTAGGGTGACTTAGATTTTATCCTTAGAACTATCTTTTTCTCACTGATGATTTTTAAGTTGTTCATTATCTTTGTTTTGGTGAGATGGCAATTTCAGTGGTTCTTTGGAACTTACTTAGAGTCCTTGAGTCTTTAAGCGGCTCAGAAGCATTTCATTTTATGTCACTGAGGAAACAGTTAATCCCCTAGAGTTCCAGAAGGAGTCTAGTTCTGCTGACACCTTGGTGTTAGCCCAGTAAGACCTCTATCTTCGGAACTCTTTGTGACCCTATCGANGAACTGAACTGAACTGAAAGTCTGAATACTCTAGATGTGTATATATGCCTCATAATTCCTGATCTAGGTTTTAAGCTATAATATGTAATGTCTTGCATTTGTTTCTTAATTTCTTGGGATTCAATACCTTGTGCTATGGGGAATGGACCCTCTGCTAACATCACTTGTGAATATTCATCTTAGGCTAAAAGATCTTTCCAGAGATCATCTCTCTAGTTAGGGCTAGAGGTGCTGTGTTGTCTGTGTCCCTATTTGAAAATCTATTTTTAAGCATTTCTACTTATGCTGAATAAGGTGGGCATCCAATCTGGGCCTCATTTTCCCTACCTTGTTTTCTGCAACACTTCTGCTGCTGCTGCTAAGTCACTTCAGTCGTATCTGACTCTGTGTGACCCCATAGACAGGAGCCTACCAGGCTCCCCCCATCCCTGGGATTCTCCAGGCAAGAACACTGGAGTGGGTTGCCATTTCCTTCCCCAATGCGTGAAAGTGAAGTCACTCAGTCCTGTCCGACTCTTCACGACCCCGTGGACTGCAGCCTACCAGGCTCCTCCGTCCATGGGATTTTCCAGGCAAGAGTACTGGAGTGGGGTGCCATTGCCTTCTCCACTGCAACACTTCTGGAAATATGCTGTTAAGTCTTCAAATGCAGACTCCATCTCCTCCCTGTTCCTGAACGATTCTTGACTACATTAGAAAACATACCAGTTGCCTCACTCCCTCCACCTGAAGAGGGTTAGAATTAAGACTCTCAGCAAAGGATTGATCTAGTCACAATTGTCAGGCTTCCCTGCTGGCCCTCAGTTTCTTTGCTACCAAGAAACCTATGACCAAAGCTGCAGGAGCCTTCCTTGTGAGGCTGTACATCTGAACTTTCCTTCTCTTCTCTTTCCTGCCCCCATTGCTGGCTTGATTCAAAAGCTTGGGTTTGCTGTGCATCCTGCTGTTCACTTCTGGCTGGAGCTCAATCTCCTGGTTGGAGCACTATAATTTCCTCTTGTGCCAGTCTTTCCCATCCAGGAAAATATTCCTGACCTGTGTCAAACAAATAAATGTTTAATAAATTAAATGTCTTTCCCAGCATAAAAAAGTAAAATATTTTTGAAATGTAGTCTGAATTAGGTCTCTTCATTAGTATTTTAGTACATATGGATCCTCTTTTGGGACCTGCTATAGTCATTTCTTCTCATAAGCCCCTATTCTGCTGGCTTCCACCCACCTTCCTCATCCTTTCTACTCTCTTGCCTGTGGCTCCTTAAGCTTACACTTCCCTGAGTTACTGCAATTGTAGCCATGTCAGTGCTCCCAGCCCTCACTTTGCCTTGGTTCTTCCTTTTGAGCCACATCCTGGTACCAAATATTGTTCCATCTGCCAAGTGTCCCTTTGGATGGCCTTACATTGTTTATGGAAACTGCTAAGATGCTATTCTATATTTAAGTCCCTCCCAGGGCTCCAGAACACAGTCAAGAACAGTTTTGGAGTTAAGCTCTCACCTTGATTCTAATTCTGGACAAGTTATTTAACTTCTCTGAGTATGGTGAGCATAATATGAGGATAATGTATAGATACAATGGGGATGAAAATTCATACATCACAAAGTTGTGAAGTACTGATAACAATAGCCATGTAACCCAGTGTCACTGTGCTAAATGCTTTACATATATTATTTCTAATTCTTAGAGTTATACTGAGTGGTGTTCTGTACTCTCATTTCATGATGAGGAAATTGAGGCTTAGTGTGGTTAAGTAATTTGCTATACCAAGCAAGTGGCAGAAGCAGGAATTCAGTTCCAAGCTTTGGCGACTCTGAAATTGGCATTTCACTACCGTGCTGCCTCTGCTGGGACGGTTTTTCTCCAAAGAAACAAAGAGACACATTTCTCTGTGGCATTTCCTGTTTTCCTATTTCAAACATCTTTTTAGTTGCTGAAGAGTTGCCAGGATCAAAGACATAATTTATGTATTGAACTGCTGCAGACTAGAAAAAATTTGCATTTTATTATGTCTCATCCTTTAACTCATTCACTGCAAAAATTTAAGTATTTTGAGGTAGGTGGCAATAGACATATTTTAATGAGAAGGAATATACACCGGAGATGGGTGGGGCTGAAGGACATGTGGGACAGAAATGGTAAAGTCCTAAGGATCCTCACCTGTAATGTGTCAAGTGCTGCAGAAAATGGAAGAAGAATTTAAATCTTTGAGATTAAAGGAAAGGAAGTCTCCTCTGTAAGCTGGAAAGTATATATATATATATATATTACATACATCATATGTGTGTGTGTGCACGTGTGTCCATGCTTAGTCCTGTGTAGCTCTTTGGGACCTCATGGACTGTACCCTGCCAAGCTCCTCTGTCAATGGAATTTTCCAGACAAGCATACTGGAGTGGGTTGCTATTTCCTTCTCCAGGGGATCTTCCCGACCCAGGGATCAAAGCTGCATCTCTTTGTCTCCTGCATTGATAGGTGGGTTCTTTACCAGCTGAGCCACCGGGAAGCCGTGTCAAGCATAAAACGCTGAATCACTGTACTGCACACCTCAGCTAACAGGGTGTGCGTGCGTGCTCAGTCGCTTCAGTTGTGTCCGACTCTTTGCAACCCTATGGACTGTAGCCCAGCAGGCTCCTACTGGAGTGGGTTGCCATGCCCTCCTCCGGGTGATCTTCCTGACCCAGGGATCGAACCTGTGTCTCCTGCATTGCAGGTGGATTCTTTACCACCGTTACACCAGGGAAGCCCAACACAACATTGTAAATCAACTATACTTCAAAAAATATTTGACTGGGTGGTGCTGCAAAGCCTCTCCTAGCCAGTCCCTAGCGGTCCCACCAGGAGGCCATCATGCTAGCCCAGCAGGGCATGCCTAACTCCAGGCATGCACAGAGATCCTCTCCTCCCAGGAAACAGGGCATCCCCTCATCCATCACCCCAGCACATCTATCACATGTTGAGAGAACCTGGTTCCAAACCACTCATGGAGGACCTCCCCAAGGACGTTGGATGCTGGACTCTGTGTGGACAGGAGTAGGAGAGCCAGGGCAGTGAACCTTGATCCCTAAGGCATGGGCCTGCTGGAGCAGCAAAATTAAAGTAATATTAATAATGAATATTGAATGAATAGTCAAAAAGGCCAAAGAAGACTCCCTCTCTTTGTGAGATCTACATGAGGTACTGCCAGACTAAAACCCACTTAACAGTACAGAGATCAACGCACAAGATAATATAATGCATGACAGCTCATCTTTATCAACACTCCCTCTGTACACTTCTCATCATAAAAACAGACGTGGAAAGAGGACGTGCTGGTATTTCACCCATGAGGACAGGCAGGGTGGAAAACAGGATCAGGCGGGGCTAAAAAGTGGGGCTGCCAAAGTTCTTGAGTCTGGCACAGCTGGTCAGGCAGTCCAAGGCAAGCAGTTCAAAGACTGTGTTCAGCGGAGCAAATGTTTTCTTTTTTTCCAGGTAGGTTCACTGTTGTAGGCTTGAGGGAAGTGTGGGCTGTGTAATACACAGAGTCAGGTGGTGTCACACTGGGGACTTGGCTCAGGGCGGCTCATCTTGTCTAAGAGTCAAGACTCAGAGTGTTCCAACATTGAAAGGAGGAGTCTGGTGAGGATTGGGCAATATCGATTTGCCCATGAGTTTCTTGGGTCATCAGCACCCATAGGCAGCACATCATACCTGACCCCAGTAGCTTTTAAATCATGTTACAGAATCTGAGTGACTAGGAAAATATTCATAGAAAATAACTGAGGGATAAAAAAGGGTTAAACAGCCATATGAACCCGATGAGGCAAAATATCTCTATTTTTGTATTTTTATCTACACCTATATATGCAGAGGAAAGGAACAGATTGGGAAGAAATACACGAAGATGTTATTAGTGATTATCTCCAGGTGGTAGAATCTCAGGTGATGTATAGTTTCTTCTGTATGTTTTCCAAGTCTTCTCTAGCTAACATGAATTACTTATAGAAAAGAAAAAATATATATATATTGGGAAGAAAAAAAAAAAAGAGAGACTCCTCCAGGAAGAATAAATCTAAATAAATCAGACTGTGCAGGTAACTTATCTCATATTTCTGTTTTTCATTCAGGGGAGTAAATTTCCTGGATCTTCTTTGAAGTATAGACTGGTGCCTCCTCTGGCTGGGAGGCACCGATTACCCACTGCTTGCTCAAGACTCTTTCCCCTCAGAGGTCAAACTTCTTGCTTCTCACAGTATGCAATGATGAAGGTGTTCCTCTCCGGTTTTCTCTTTACCCAGCGTTCAGTGGTGGTGGACATCATATACCTGAGCTTCAGCTTTGTTCAAAGACAAAAGAGTTTGCAGGAAAACTAAGGCAGCTATCACATTTTGGCAATGCCCCTCTCTCCCCTGATACACCACGTGTTGGAAATCGTGATGTGATAACCGCTCCATGGCAGCTCCGTAGGCTCCTGTGCATATGGTGGACTAGATGCTGGGATTTCATGAACATTTGAGAAACCAAATATTGAATCTGTCAGTTTATTGCACAAATTGCAATGGCTGGTTTAGAACCAAGGATGAATCTAGACCTGCAGTTTTTCATGAAGCTGGAGAAAGCAGAGAGTGATTTATTCCTCCAGTGTTTAGTCCCTCCCTCTCAACCTCTGGTTGTCCTTCACCCTTATTTTCCAAATTATACCTACCTTTCCTAACTCTGTCATGTTTTCCTCTTAATTAAAATGTACAAGTCCTATATTTTGTTCTCTCAGGTCCCCTGCTAGGTGACTGATTTAACTGATTACTTGAATCCAAGTTGAGGTGTTGATAGCTGATAAACACTGGATGCATTAGATGTGTTAATGTGTATGCTGATAACATTGGCATTTCTTCAGTGACCTTCAGAATCTTAGATCTACCGGACATTTAAGACACCAAGAGGTGTTGTTAGACAAAAAAATGTGAGGGCAAATGGGACATTCATAACCCTAGGTAATATAGGCTACTATTTAACTGAGCTCAACACTTGGCCACTTCTATTTTCAGAGCAAATTCTCTGGGATGAGTAATGTTTATCTCTGATTTCTGATTAGGTGCAGTACCTGATACTTGAAACTCAAATGAAAAAAAAAATTGTAACTAGTTATTCCAGAGGGGTTTTGATGTTGAATTTAAAAGAAAGTCTTACCTTTTCTGGATATGATTCCATTAAGATGAGTGTTATGTACTGGCTCCATCAAAATACTAGCATAAATGGAAGCATAAATGGTAGCTGTGACATGGCATATTTAATAATGTATCCTTTTGTAAATTAGTCAAGGATAAAGAATGTAAGTTGCCTGGAGGGGGAGAACCATGAAATTCAGTGATAAAACCTCTGATCATGCCTAAAAGATCAACTGAAATGGGCTGATTATAGTTTATAATGAAGTGGTTCTTAACCTATACCATATTGCTTTTAAATTCCTTGTTGTGGCCTTGTTTTAGTGAAATTCACATTTCGATTCCTGATTAGGGCTCTGTGTGTGTGTGTTGGGAGGAAAGAAAGACAATCACTTTTCATCTATGAATTCTTCCCTCTTTTTTCCCATGCTTTGACTTTAGGTGATCTGACTGCCTATGTCATTTTATTTTAATGCTTACAGCAATTTTTGCTTTCTTATCCCTTTAAGAAACATGCCGAGTTTGAGTCTAATTTTTATTTGATTCTCTTTTATAATTCAGTGGATGTGAGTATGTATGTGTATATCATTTTGAAATAAAAAAATGAAAAAGAATACAATAAAATTGGCTTTAAGTCTTGTAAAATCACTTCATTTCTGTATCTGTCCTCTTATCTAGAAATTAAGTATAATAGTATCTGTATTTTGTATCTCAAAGTGTAGTTGTAAAGTTCAAAATGAGATAGTAAAAGTGAGTATTTTTAAAATATAAAATCCCGTTAAAATAATAATAATAAAGATGTAACTTATATTGCTTTGTTTCTCAATAGTTCTACTTTTAAAAATATACATTATCTAAAGATAAAAAATCTAAGTTTTAATTTGACACACATATATACAAATATTTTTCCTTAAATATGTTTTTCATTTATTGTAAGATTTTCATTTTGACTCTCTGTGAATAATTATTCCAAATTTAGCAGTCTAATTAAGATTCGTGTACTTTGTCTTTATAAAATTATGGTGAAGCATTTAAGTTATAGTTCATTAAAACGGAATGAAACAAATTCTGATTAGGATTGCAAATATTCTGTTTTGCCAAGTGGTTAAAAGACAGCAGAACTTACATTTTAAGAGCTAAATAAATAAAACAAATTGTTCTGCCACCAGACAAGAGTCTCTAGTAGAATATGACCATTCTGCAAAATACTGGATAAATATTCAACATGAATTTACAAAAATTTTAAGAATTTTTTCCTTTTCTTTTTAATACTATGCTTCATTGATCTATTAAGCAGGTCATGTTAACATCCAGTCTCTTTAAGTAAGACATCCCATGCTAGATAATCCCTGTACAGGTTTTGAGGTCATTTAAAATGAATGAAGAAGTAAAGAATTTAGTATCTATGGGATTCTAGAAAAAAAGATTGAGCAATTTTATGCCGCAAATATTAGAAGAATTTACATTGGTAAATACTATGTTCATGTAAAAATGCATGCACATTTTTCCAGAGACTTAAAATAATAAATAAACTCTTTGGCTAATGCTTGTCCCTGTAATAAATCTATCATTTTAACTTGGAAATGTGCAGTTACTACCTCACTTGGGCAGATATTTTTTAATGTTTGCCAGAAAATAAACAGGAAGCAAATCTGAAAGTAATTCAAAAAAGTCAGAAGGATACTCTCCTTCCAAGAATCTAACTTGTCTAGCTCTGCTCTCCCTGCACGCAGAGGTTTTTGTTTAAAGATCCAGGTGATAACAATAAATTAAGTAGTTTTCAGCACCTCTGGACACCTCTAAACAAAATTATCTAGAGTCTTTTCCCTCTCCTGCCACTCCACCCTCCTCCCATTAAATGGAGAGCTGTATATGCTGCAGGCAACTATTTGATCATTGAAGAGAGACAAAATGTTCTGCTTTTCAGCACATTTTAATCCACAGCTGGTGCACAGATTGGCATAGAGTATATGTTAGTTTTAGCTGTGAATTTTTTCAAGTTGAGGTTGCCTATATTTAGATCTCTGGAGTTTTAGAATTGCTGAAAGTAAATGTTTGAATGAGAAAAAATATTGACTGGAGGAAAATGCTGTTTAATAGAGGTGTTGATTTTGACCAGTCTAAAAATGCTTATGTTGGATGAACATTTGTAATAGGAGAGATGAAATTGTGGGTATTACTGGGAACCGCATTTATTCGGTAGCTATGCATTAAAGATATACTATGGTGTCTAATAGAGAAGGGAATGGCAACCCACTCCAGTATTCTTGCCTGGAAAATCCCATGCACAGAGGAACCTAGAGGGCTACGGTCCTTGGGGTTGCAAAACAGCTGGACACAACTTAGTGACAGGGCGCACACACATACCTGGTGTCTAAAGAACACTTGGCTTTTCTGGTGGAAAGAAAATGTTTTTCTAGGTTCATTTTAGAAAGCAGAGTATTACGCTTTAGAGACAAAGAAACTGACACAAAACCCAATTTAGACTTTTAAAGTTTATTTTCAAATTTATTAAAATCCTAAAGTAATTATTTTACTATGGATTTTTGGACTAGCTTGCAAGACAGGCTTTTCATCCACAAGAGGGAATGTGATGGTGATCTATTTTATTTTCTCTTGCACAGGCTTTTAATTCATTCAACAAATATTTATTGAATAACCATTAAGTGCCAGGCAGTGTGTTAGGCACTGAGGCTTTTTGGCTATAACTTTGATTGTTATATGCACTGTAATATGTAAATAAACACAAGAGATTTTTTTTTTACCATGATAATACTATAATCATATGCTTCTCTAGACAAGTAGTTTTAATTGCAGGTTTATCTAGTAACTCGGATAATTCAGAATGCATATGTTTTGCTTAGAGCTTACTCTCATTCAGTAAAGGATGCCTGGTAAATGGACTCAGTTAAAACAACAATGTGATTAAATCATCATTTTTTTCCCAATACTTTTCCACACAAAAATTGAAAAAAATGTGATTCTATTCCAGTGTATAAGTGTTTTAAGTAGGAATTATTGTTTCAAAATGACTATATAGAAATGGATTGTTTAGATAGTACCCCCAGGTTAACTAAAACTTCAAGAAAATAATTTTTATTTCATTTAAATCTTATCAGTGCATAAAGATTCACAAAATATTCTAAATTAATCTGCATGGGAAGAGGAGAGATTGGCAACATGTATTCAAAGCCTTTATAACGTTCATTATCTTTGAATTTAAACTACCTCAACTATGAATTTAGGGAAATCATCAAGATGCGCAAGGAAGTTCAGAATTATGTTATTTGTTAATAGTGAAAAGGGGACATAAATGAAATATATGTTTGAAAGTATTTATTAGATAAAATATGATACACTATGAATTGAACACAATGGCATGCTGTTACCATTATCTTCTTATTAATATATCTGAGGAATATGTCTATTAAATTCCATTGATACTACTTATATCAAGATACAGAAAAGGCAATGGCACCCCACTCCAGTACTCTTGCCTGGAAAATCCCATGGATGGATGAACCTGGTAGGCTGCAGTCCATGGGGTCGCTAAGAGTTGGACACAACTGAGCGACTTGACTTTCACATTTCACCTTCATGCACTGGAGAAGGAAATGGCAACCCACTCCAGTGTACTTGCCTGGAGAATCCCAGGGACGGCAGAGCCGGTTGGGCTGCTGTCTATGGGGTTGCACAGAGTTGGACACGACTGAAGTGATTTAGCAGTAACAGTAGCATATCAAGATAACCAATAAGCTTATAGAGCAAAGTGCTCTATATTTTTCCACATATCTTCTGTGACCTCTCTGTTCATCATCCAGCAAGATGTGTACCAGATACACAAAGCTGCAGAAATATAAGATGCCTAAATAAGGAGAATAAACACGTCACAATGAACCCTAAACTGACACAGATGATAGAATTAGCAGAAAAGGACACAGAACACTGTTATAACTATTCTGTATATTTAAAAAATATGTAGAGACATGTGGATGTGAAAAAGTACCCAAATCAAACATCTAGAGATGGAAAAATACAATGGATAAGATAGGAAATACACTGAATGGGATTCACAGTTGACTAGACATTGAGGAAGAAAAGATGAGTGAACTTAAAGTTGTGGCAATATAAGTGATGAACAAAGGAACACACAGAGGGAATAAAAAAGTACAACCACAACAAATACGTGAACAGATCATCAGTT
This sequence comes from Neotragus moschatus, assembly GCA_006410615.1. Classification (NCBI taxonomy): domain Eukaryota; kingdom Metazoa; phylum Chordata; class Mammalia; order Artiodactyla; family Bovidae; genus Neotragus; species Neotragus moschatus. The sequence continues at coordinate 180,173 of SJYA01000437.1, read as the reverse complement.
AGCTGTGGACAGTTTCAAGTGGCCTGATATATATGGAATTAGAGTGTCTGACGGAGGGAAGGAGGCATAGAAAATATTTGACTGTATAATAGTCATTTTTTTCTAATTTGGTAAAAATAATAAACTCACAGATCCAAGAAGCTTAATAAACTCTAAGAAACATGAAGACAACTACACCAAGACACATGATAATCAAGTGCCCAAATCCAGTGAAGAAAACGACATCTTCAAAGCTGGCAGAGAAGGGAAAACAGATATTACTTATAGAGGAACACAAAGCTTTTGCCACTGTAATATTTTGACATATGATCTTTTATTGTTGAATTATAGCTTGATTTGCTCTTTGGTTTTAGCAAGCCTATTGTCTTGTCCAGTCTTAATATCCTCAGTCATAGGCAGCCTCATTACCTCTGCCAGCCATCCATTTCACATTTCTTTTGCATGGGATAAGTCTAAAATAAATAGATACCTTTAATAATCTCATTACTTTCTGTTTCTTGTTTCTAAACATAATGGTTGACTGGTTAGTGTGTCTTTATAAAAACTGCTTATTTAACCCATTGGTCACTAGACTATAGAGTCATTTAGATATTTACTTAGTTGGTCATGCTTACACCTCTTATTAACAAAAAATATAAACTTAATCAAACCGTCAAAGTTATAATAATTTACTAATACAGTAGACCACTGCCTACTGTACAATGAAATGTAAATGTGTTGAATGAAAAATTAATAGATCCAACAGGAAGTGTTATTTTAAAAAAGTAGAGCTTATAACTTTTCAGTATGATAATATTCACTGCTATCAGTTCACTGTCAACTGATACTCCGTAATGAACACATCAACAAGGGCTGATTATGGGCGATAGTATTTAAGATTTCTGAAGTTGATAAATTTATTTTTAACCTACCTTTAGAACATCAACCTTTAAATTAGAGAAACTCCAACAGATTTCATTTATTTATTTATTTTGTTATTTAAACTGTGTTTTTAGAAATATTATTTAGTTTTCAAAAGCAATATGCCTGTGTTTTGAATAGAATTAAGTAGTCACTACAAAAGAATTAATGACTAATTTATAGACTACTCAGGGAGCTTTTTTCAGTTCTTAGGTATTATCATTATTGTTGTTTAAAAATCAAACCAAAGTACAAATCTTAAAGAGAATGTGTTAGAGAGCTTCAAGCTAGGAACTGCATCTGAGTTTGTTTTTTCCATGAAATTCCTGGGGGGAAAATAACAACATTATATCAAGCCCTATGGTTGCTGATTTACACAATTATGTGTCTTCAACACACAACTTTTCTGTCTTGAATCACAAACCTGTATAATTATATTTGAGTACTCTTTGCTTGGCGAATGATTTTTTGTAATTGAGATATATTTGCTTTACAATGCTGTGTTAGTTTCTGCTGCACAGTGTAGTGAATCAGCTGTCTGTATATCAGGTCTCCTCCCTCTGGGACTTCCTTCTCACCCTCCCCACCATCCCGCCTATTCAGGTCACCACATACCACCAAGCTGAGCTCCTTTCTTCAAAATTCAAAGTAAGCTCCTCAGTGAAAATTATCTTCTGAACTGAAGAGGAGTTAACAGACAGCTCTGGTATATTCATACTGTGTTACATGTCACATATTTTCCTTAATGTTCCTATCCCATGGAATGATCACATTTGTTAACATATCTATTAATAATTTTTGTGTTAGCTGATGAAGTCTTTGAAGGAAAGGCTGTATCTGAGTCTCTAAAACAATAATTGACATAGTCTGGCATAAGAGTAAAGACTTCATGATTGCTATTTGGATAGTCATGTTTAAAGAAATTAACATTGAAAGGTCATAAAATTCCTAACATGTAACTTTAAAATAAGCTAAATCTAATATTCTGTTCACTCCTCACTCCATTGCTTTTATCCTTTCCATTCTTCCAGTGAGGGTGCAGGGGAACAGACTCTCTTCTTTCTAAAATTGTTTCGTGGAAAAAAAGACAGAAATCAGATATTTACTAATATTTTCTACACTAGTGAAATGACTTCAATTTTTTAACCTTTCTTTAAAATGTTTTTAAAATTGAAGTTATAATTTTAGTGAGTATTAATTTAGATAAAGCAATTTAAAATGCTTTAAAACCATAGAATGCTATGCAGAGATAAGATGATAATAGAGATATTTCAAATCTAAGTTTCATTCTTTCACAATTTGAAGAAATGAGTTCTATAAGGTAAAGTTTGTAAACATAGTATCATTTTTGTTATGTGAATGGAATTTTAAAAGCTCTGCCGCTGCCAAAAGAAGGAAAAAAAAATCAATGGACTACACAACGTTGTCAGAAGGTTATAGGAAACAGAATTCAAAACATTATCAGACCTTGGCTGTCTGACTAAAAACTTAAGAGAGTTGAAGATGAATACTGCGTCCAAAATGGGATTTAATATGTCTTATGAGAAGTAGAGATGGGTCAGAGAGAAGGTCAAAGGGCTTGGAGTCAGGAAAATTTATCCTCGGGATCGCATTCAACCATGCTTTGAGGCCAAATAATTCACCAATAACATAAGAACCACCAAACAAGAGAACTGATATTTTATTTTATTTTTTAATATAAATTTATTTATTTTAATTGGAGGCTAATTACTTTACAATATTGTATTGGTTTTACCATACATCAACATGAGTCCACCATGGGTGTGCACATGTTTCCCATCCTGAACCCCCCTCCCACCTTCCTCCCCATACCATCCCTATAGGTCATCACAGTGCACCAGTCCCAAGTATCAAATTCAAATTTCTAGTTGTGATTGAGCATTTCTTTTTTAGCTCATACCATATACATTTTCTCTACTAAAATATACAGTTATTTTGTAACTACTTAAATTCNGGCTAATTACTTTACAATATTGTATTGGTTTTACCATACATCAACATGAGTCCACCATGGGTGTGCACATGTTTCCCATCCTGAACCCCCCTCCCACCTTCCTCCCCATACCATCCCTATAGGTCATCACAGTGCACCAGTCCCAAGTATCAAATTCAAATTTCTAGTTGTGATTGAGCATTTCTTTTTTAGCTCATACCATATACATTTTCTCTACTAAAATATACAGTTATTTTGTAACTACTTAAATTCCATATGGGTTGTCCAGTACAGTCTTCCAAGTGTGTTAAATTGTAATTTTGGTGAGTATGATCCGGCTCATTCATACTTGCATGTAATTTTGTCATATAGGCTGTGACCATGAAATGATAGAGTATGTGGAATAGCAATGATCTTTATTATGAGAGAGGAGTTCTGTGTTTAGATTCATTAAAACTTCAGTATGAAAATTCAGTATGGTTTATTCATTTATTCATATGTTCAGCTATTTCAATTTAACCTCTCATTTTAGGAGAGTCTGTGTATGTCAGTTTATATGTCAGAATCATCAGCCACAACAATGACCAATTTGCAGAACCTATTTACATTTCTATCATAAATGGCATTTTTTAAATTTAAATTTATTTATTTTAATTGGAGGCTAATTACTTTACAGTATTGTATTGGACTGATTTTTTAACTGAAACCTTCACACGGTTGCAGTGTGAAGGGTTCATTTCATTTTACAATAGCATAAGGTTGTTAGAAAGATCTAGGGAAATGTGGTATGTGAAAGTGCTTTATAATAAAAAAAACTATCCAATTACAAGATATTAATTTTCTTTATTAGAGTACCTAGTGTGTGTTGGATACTGATAAACCTTGTAATCAGCATGATTTAAATTGATACTAGGAAATCCCAAGTGATAGTATAGGTTTATTATTTTAACCATTCAACCACGATTATACATTTTAGAAATGGAAAAGCATTTTCATTCACTGATAGAGATTCATTAATTTAGTGAAGGAAAAACAATTTAAATCCAATATATTTTACCATTTGATGTTATCTAATAGAGGAGTTCATCTCCCTTTGGTCTTTAGTGATGGTTTATTGACAATGTTATTATATGATCTAGCTGCATTATAATTATGGAAGTAAGTAATAATAAAAATTATTAGTGAGACCATAAGTCATTTTAATATGAATTGTGAATGTTTGCAGTTTATGTCTATGGCTTACCTCCATGCTATTGCACTGATACTCAGGCAGGTATCTTTCTTTGTTTGTATTTTTCTTTGTTAGTCTTTCTTTTTGGTAAGCCCATATAANCAAAGGTCCGTCTAGTCAAGGCTATGGTTTTTCCAGTAGTCATGTATGGATGCAAGAGTTGGACTGTGAAGGAAGCTGAGCACCGAAGAACTGATGCTTTTGAACTGTGGTGTTGGAGAAGACTCTTAAGAGTCCCTTGGACTGCAAGGAGATCCAACCAGTCCATTCAAAGGTGTTCTTTGGAAAGACTGATGCTAAAGCTGAAACTCCCATACTTTGGCCACCTCATGTGACAAGTTGACTCATTGGAAACAACTCTGATGCTGGGAGGGATTGGGAACAGGAGGAGAAGGGAACAACAGAGGATGAGATGGCCTAATGGCATCACCGACTCGATGGATGTGAGTCTGAGTGAACTCCGGGAGTTGGTGATGGACAGGGAGGCCTGGCGTGCTGTGATTCATGGGGTCGCAAAGAGTCGGACACGATTGAGCTACTGAACTGAACTGAAGTGATGCATTCACATCCTTTAGCTATTTTTCCCTAGGGTTTTTCATTGGTCTGTAATGCTCTTTATATAGAAAAATTGTTAACCTTTCCACATTTTTCTGAACAATTTCCCAGTTTGTTCTCATATATTTTACAAGCACATTAGGTTAATAGGTTTTCTTCTCTCTCTATGTGTGTGTATGTGTGTATTTGTGTGCATGCAGGGGGATCCGCACATACTTTAACATGATTAGTTTAACCAAATTGATGTGTTCCTTTGGATTCTTCCCATTACTTTACTCGAAAAGCTAATCCTCACAGAGGAACCGGATAAACAAAGATAATTAAATCTACTTATTGCTTCCCTTGTCTTAGTTGAATATTTGTTATTTGAATCAACAGATAAAACTGTATCTTCCCTCCCACCTATCCACCCACCTTGTACTGCTTGCACAGCTTACAGGTCTTATTTTGTTAACATTATTAATATTTTACATCTCAAGATGCAATGTTAACTCTCTAATGTCTCCCAGTATACCAATTTGCAGTTCTGTTCAACTCCATTTCTAGTGTCTCTGAAGATGAGGAAGAGATAGTTGGCAGACTGACCAGAAAGAATGAAATGTAATAGTGCCCAAATGGAAATATTATGGTTCTGTAAAACTTTATCTCAAAATTTAGTGATGTATACCAACCAGTTATTTTGCCTAAGGTTTCTGTTGGTCCAAAACAGGGATTCTGCAAAGTTTCACATTAAAAAAAAAATTGCTTATTCATTTATTTGGCTGTGCTGGGGCTTTGTTGCTGTATAGGCTTTCTCTAGTTGTATGCAGACTTATTGCAGTGGCTTCTCTTGTTGCAGAGCACAGTCTCAAGGGTGTGTAGATTTCAGTAGCTGTGGCATATGGGCTCAGTAGTTGCAATTCCTGGACTCTAGAGCACAGGCTCCATAGTTGTAGCACATGGGTTTAATTGCTTTGTGGCATGTGGGATCTTCCTGGACCAGGGATCAAACCCATGTCTCCTGCTTGGCAGGCGGATTCTTTACCACTGAGCCAACGAGGAAGCCTGAAGTTTCACATTTTCTCATGAAGTGTGAGTTAATTGTTTTTTGTGTAAATGAGACACATAACGGAATGCCTGAAACAGCTATTCTCAAAGTGGTGTACTCTAAAGGAAATATTTACTTAGCACCTAAAGGCATCTCAATTCATTATAGCATAATAAGGCAAAACACTATTTCCACAGTTTCAGTTTTCTATGACTTGTATGCAGGATAACATTTTGCAATTTTTGTCTTCATAGAAATGAAAAGTTGAAATATACCTGAAAGGTATGAGTTGAGAAGATGAGATTTAAGTTAAAAATATTCTATACCATCAATACATAACAGATTTTCTTTTAGCTGAAAAATTCATCAACTAGTTTTTAAGTCAATCTACTTGGTTGTAAAAACTACCCTTCTTATTTACAGTGGGTCATAACAAGAAAATCTGCAGCCTCATCTACTTTGCATTGGGAAGATAATGTTTGAAACACTGGTGGACATTCTAAGACACATTTGTAGATTATATGTTATATGATGTAGATTGTAAGTACTGTGGGTTTTGAGAAGGAACTGTGAAAAATAATGGGTTATGTTAACCTTTATGGAGCAGATAGGACAATCCTAAAAGCAGAATTTGGAACATTCTTTCTGAATAACTCACTATGTGTGATAAGGTTTTCTGATCATTTGGGAGCAATGGCAGGTTTACTGTTAGTTTAATGAGGCTGAAGCCTTGGCCCTTCAAGCGTAGGAATTTGTAGTAAATCTGTGGGGGTAGGGGTAAGAAGCAAATCTATACAAGCATGTCTGCTAACTTATGTAGAGTATCTCAAAAGAGATCTTTACTGTTATTTCTTATTTACTATGATTTCTTGTTTCATTCAAAGCAAACATTTACCTTCATGCCTATTTTTGTATTTGTAATTATATACTCTTTCTTTTAAAATGTCTTCTAGTTCATATAAATCAGACCTTACAAAACCCACATCCATCCCTGTTTGGAAGATAATGATGCATCTGCAAGTTAGAAAATTAATTTGCATGATTCCCTTTGATTTCAAAGAGACAGCCAATTCATAGCCATTCAGTATCAGTGTAAGAACAAAACTCAAATCTCTTCATTTCTAAGTCTATGTTCTTTCCTTACACAGCAAGATCTTGTATAGGAATCACCTTCAAGAGCTCTTCATTTGGTTTATTAAAGTTATCTGGATCTAATATAATAAAATATAACAGAAAATTATGTCATTGATAAAGTGAAACGCTAAAATCTGCTATGAAATGACACTGGCAGCATTTACCTTTCCTTTGTAGATATTATAGTTTCTTAATTACCTCCATAGCTGAAATGCCTAGTGTTTAGAAATTGGAATGAGTTCACATAAGCACTTACATTATCAGGAAATATAAATAGCTCATTTATTCATGGTAGCATTACTGTGTTCCTAATATAGTTTTTATTGATGGACACTTGAACTGTATCAATCCACTTAAAATTCAAAATGGTTCTTTTGTGCCTGGCTTTATGGCAAGAGCAGTATAATTTAATTTAATATAATCTTTTAAAAACAATGATGTTTGTTTCATAAATGAATATTTTATATGTTGTGTTTAATTAAAATAAAACTATGCTACTGATCTAGAAAACACAAAACAGACTTGAGTTCATATTTATGAAGTGTAGCAATATTGGCAAGGCACAACTTATCTTGTTTATGAGACATGCTTGCTATTACTTGTACAGATTGCAGTCATTTTATTGCTGAATTTTACATGGTTTACAACCCAACAAATGCAATGAAACTGTCACGAGGAAAATAAGCCTATAAAAATTTTTTTTTTTTAAAGAGGGTGGCACTCACAGATCAAAATGCAGTTTTCGCTGAAGCTTTGGTAGGTTTTGAACTGTTACATCCTTTTAGGCAGCAGGTTTTCGGGATATAGCTATAAATGAAAGGGAGAAAGCTAAGATAAGACACCAAGGTTATTTTTAACACCTCTGCTTTGAGTACAGTTCCTCTGAGACCTAGCATTTGCTTTTACTCTACTGGTAGGTTCCAGAATTCCAGGTAATCATAAAAATATTTCCAATAAAGGCACCATTTGGAAATCAGGAAATAGAGTGGGAAAAAATGTGGGAAAAAAGTGATTATATGAAAAAAAAAAAGTGTGTGTGTGTGTGTGTGTGTGTGTGGATGACATGGTCCCTATCTCTTTGTTTAAAGTGTTCAAACTGAATATTAAATTTGACTCATTTTAGGGTCTGGAACAAGAAAATGTAGTAAGGACATCTGTGGGCTGTGGTGGTCAGGTGAATTTGGCTCTCTCTCCCTGGCTTTGCATAGCCTTCCCTGGTGGCTCAGTGGGAAAGAATCTGCCTGCAGTGCAAGAGCTACAGGAGACCTGGGTTCAATCCCTGACTGGGGAAGATCCCCTGGTGGAGGGCATGGCAACCCATTCCAGTATTCTGGCTGAGAGAATCCCATGGACAGAGGAGTCTGGTGGGCTACAATTCACAGGGCTGCAAAGTGTCAGACGTGACTGAAATGACTTAGCCCACATGCATGCATGCACATGGCTTTACATAAGTAATGTATCTTCCAGGGCATTAAGTTGTAATTTTAATTTACTTTGTAGGTTTTCTCTTTTATCTGAAAAATCATTTAATTTCTTGGCCAGGCATAAAATATCAGTGGACTTAAATCTTGTACCTTTTTGGGTATATTTATGTTTATCTTCTCAAGACTTAGAGAAAGTAACATAAAAGCAATCTTTAAATGAACTTTGTAATTATTTACAGAAAGAACTCCAAGGGGAAAATGCTTCTTTTTAGAGAGTCCCTATTTGTTGCATATCCTTCCATAACTCTGCCTAGTTTTGATCATAACTGTAACAATCATTTTGTTTTCTGACACAAGAATAATAAAGTTTTACAGTAATATCTTTCTGATCGGTTAGATCTTTGATGGTATCCAAAAGGTAGAAAAACAGAAATGTTTAAAAGGAATTCAGGGAAGAGAAAGGAGAAACTTCAAAAAAATAAAAATATAAGCTCTTTACTACATAGAATGAACATTTTCAGAGCGGTGAGCAATGATAAACATTCTACTTGTTGGTTCTGGAAAATATTCTGTATGTCTTCCTTGTCAATATTCTACCCATATTGCCAGATGCAGTTTACACCCCATCCAGTTATCATCTGCAGATACATTTCATAGGTTTTTGTTTATAGTCCCTTTTCTGGAATTACTGATGCAACCAATCTCTTGACCCAGTTCAGTTCAGCCAGTCAGTCATGTCTGACTCTTTGTGACCCCATGGACTGCAGCTTGCCAGGCTTCCCTGTCCATCACCAACTCCCTGAGCTTACTCAAACTCGTGTCCATCGAGTCAGTGATACCAACCAACCGTCTCATCCTCTGTCATCCCCTTCTCCTCCTGCCTTCAATCTTTCCCAGCATTAGGGTCTTTTCAAATGAATCAGTTTTTTGCATCAGGTGGCCAAACTATTGGAGTTTCATCTTTAGCATCAGTCCTTCCAATGAATATTGAGGACTGATTTCCTTTAGGATGGACTGATTGGATCTCCTTGCAATCCAAGGGACTCTCAAGAGTCTTCTCCAATACCACTGTTCAAAGGCATCAATTCTTTGGCATTCAGCTTTCTTTATAGTCCAACTCTCACATCCATACATGACTACTGGAAAAACCATAGCCTTGACTAGATGGACCTTTGTCGGCAATGTAATGTCTCTGCTTCTTAATATGCTGTCTAGTTTGGTCATAATTGGGCCACCTGATGCGAAGAGCTGACTCATTTGAAAAGACCCTGATGCTGGGAAAGATTGAAGGTGGGGGAAGAAGGGGATGACAGAGGATGAGATGGCATTACTTGAGTTTGGGTAGACTCTGGGGGGTTGCTGAAGGACAGGGAGGCCTGGCAAGGAATTGCAAAGATTCTGACATGACTAAGCGACTGAACTGAACTGAACTAGTTTGGTCATAGCTTTTCTTCCAAGGAGTAAGTGTCTTTTAATTTCATGGCTGCAGTCACCATCTGCAGTGATTTTTAAGCCCTCCAAAATAAAGTCTGTCACTGTTTCCATTGTTAACCCATCTATTTGCCATGAAGTGATGGGACCAGATGCCATGATCTCTGTTTTCTGAATGTTGAGCTTTAAGCCAACTTTTTCACTCTCCTCTTTCACTTTCATCAAGAGGCTCTTTTGTTCTTCTTTGGTTTCTGCCATAAGGGTGGTGTCATCTGCATATCTGAGGTAATCAATATTTTTCCGAGCAGTCTTGATTCCAGCTTGTGCTTCATCCAGCCCAGCATTTCTCATGATGTACTCCACACAGAATAAATAAACAAGGTGACAATATTGAGCCTTCAGGTACTCCTCTCCCTATTTGGAACCAGTCTGTTGCTCCATGTCCAGTTCTAACTGTTGCTTCTTGACCTGCATACATTTCTCAAGAGGCAGGCCGAGTGGTCTGGTATTCCCATCTCTCTCAGAATTTTCCACAGTTTGTTTTGATCTCTTGGCTTTGGCGTAGTCAATAAAGCAGAAAGAGATGTTTTTCTGGAACTCTCTTGCTTTTTCGATGAGCCAAAGGATGTTGGCAATTTGATCTCTGGTTCCTCTGCCTTTTCTAAATACAGCTTGAACATCTGGAAGTTCACNTGGACTCCAGGCCTTCACCATCTCCCAGAGCTTGCTCAAACTCATGTCCATTGAGTCAGTGATGCCTTCCAGCCATCTTGTCTCATGTATTTGCTATTACTGTGCATTAGTTTTGCCTCTTAGTTTCCTAATGACTGTGGCAAAAAGAGAAATATGGGAAGATTCAAATTCCTTAATAAAGAACTGGTTTTAAGGAAAAAACTTACCATTTTGGGATTTTATGTTGGAGGTACAGAGTAATGCAATGAATACTTCTCTCTGTAGTCATTTTAAAATAAATATAGAAGTGATTGTCCTGTGACTTTTTTAAGCAAGGGGATTAAGTGAATACAAGAGCACCTAAGGGTACAGTTTATGGAAGGTGAATTTTTATGAGAAATTAGGCCAATGAACTTCACATAAGAAGGCTTCTTGTGAGTAATGTATGTTAAAAGGTAAGAAGTCTCCTCCCCAGAATACTTAAAACTCATGTGCTATCAGTCGAAATCATTGTGACTTCTTACGTTCTATTATCTTGTGATACTGGCTTATTACAGTTCCATATACTTTGAAGACTAGAAGACCAATAATTAGGCAGAGTTGTCATTATGTTAAGGAGAATCTGAAGCAGTATTCTCACCTGGAAGCAAATCATTCTTAAATAAGAGTAAACTGAAGGGATAGTACAAACTTTCCTCAGGAAAGTGTCTTTAGATTTTTCTATAGCACTTTAAAAAATGCTTTAAGCATGGAGAATGGCAGCGAAAACATTGTCCAGAATAATTTTCCAAGAAGTGCCTCAGTAGAAAAATCAAGGGTTTATTTTCACATAAATGACACTAAAGTGAAAGAAAGTCACTCAGTCATGTCTGACTCTTTGCAACTCCGTGGACTGTAGCCCACCAGGCTCCTCCATCCATGGGGTTCTCCAGGCAAGAATAATGGAGTAGGTTGCCATTTCCTCCTCCAGGGGGTCTTCCCGACCCAGGGATCGAACCCAGGTCTCCCACATTGCAGGCAGATACTTTAACCTCTGAGACACCAAGGAAGCCTCTCTCTAAGCAATAGTCAAAAGATTAGTCGCATTCACTTGGGACAGTAAGATGAACTGGATAGATATGAGGACTTTCAGAGAAATCTGAATCATAGCTTAAACTAAACCATTCAATTCTCATTTTTCTTGATATTCCATTAGGAATCCCACTTTCTCCAAATAAGAGTAGCTTCCACACAGATGACTTTTATTCTCCCATACTCATTGAAAATCATCCACTCTTAGAAATTTAAAGAATTTAAAGAATTGTCAGAAGAATTCTTAATTTTTAATTAATTGCAACTTTATTTTTTGAAGCTAACTGAAATTTTTGTCCTGACGATTGGAATGTTCACNGATGACTTTTATTCTCCCATACTCATTGAAAATCATCCACTCTTAGAAATTTAAAGAATTTAAAGAATTGTCAGAAGAATTCTTAATTTTTAATTAATTGCAACTTTATTTTTTGAAGCTAACTGAAATTTTTGTCCTGACGATTGGAATGTTCACATTTAATTTGCCAAACAAAAGTTTAAAAATATATTGTTAGAAATGCTGCAGGCTTTGTAAAGTGACTTTCCACTGGCTAGATGTTAGAGCAAACCAAATGTTTATTAATTTTCTCTGCCACAGAGCTAATAGAACTGTTCTTTTAATTCAACAAACAGAAGCCTGTGTTCTTTGGATGGTTATTTTATTTCCCATGGAGTCTGCATGCTGTTGGCTGACAATCACAATGGCTATGTATCTATTTGGCTCTAGATGTCTCTAACAAAAATTTTAAAAGCAATCTTTTAATTTGTTTTGCAATATTTCTGAAAAGTTAGATTCAAAAACTATTAACAAAGTTTTTAGAAATGAGTTTTTCCTGGGATACATTGTGTGTGTGTGTGTGTGTGTGTGTGTGTGTGTGTGTAGAACTGCTAAAATCATAAGGTAAAGGCTGATTTGGTCAATAGCTAAAGAATGTAACATAGGCCACATATTCTTCCAGTTGTATTTAAGGCTCCTCTTTGAATCAATCATTTTCTTCTTTAATGTATAATACTTTTTTAAAATAGAAAATCATTAACCAGTCTCCTGTACCCACCCACCCCTTTCCAAACACAGTCCACGGTTACTGCCTTATTCAGGATAATGAGTAGTTAATAGCAAACTGCTATGATAAGATGGCAATGGCACCTCACTCCAGTACTCTTGCTTGGAAAATCCCATGGACAGAGGAGCCTGGTAGGCTGCAGTCCATGGGGTCGCACAGAGTCGGACACAACTGAAGTAACTTAGCAGCAGCAGCAGCATGATAGGATGAAGGTAGGGAGTGTGCAGTCAGGCACCTGGACTCTGGGGCATGGCCCTCTCAGAGAGGTTCATGTATCCTCTCTGCACTTTCAGCCATGTGATCTGGAGTAGATTACTTCATCTCTCCATGGCTTATTTTTCTTATCTATGAAATGAGCATAAAGATAGTTGTGACTCCTCCACAGGAGTGATATAAACATTAGATTATTTTACTTCACAGAAAAGNGACTCTGGGGCATGGCCCTCTCAGAGAGGTTCATGTATCCTCTCTGCACTTTCAGCCATGTGATCTGGAGTAGATTACTTCATCTCTCCATGGCTTATTTTTCTTATCTATGAAATGAGCATAAAGATAGTTGTGACTCCTCCACAGGAGTGATATAAACATTAGATTATTTTACTTCACAGAAAAGCACCAGAACTGTGCCTAACCAATAGTTAATGTATCCCATGAGTTGAGGGTATTCTTCTTGCCCTCAAGCAGCTCCCCTTCTGATACATTTCCATCCAGCTGCTTATATTTGTGTGAAATTCACCTGTTTTTGTTAGGAATTCAGTATTAATTTATTTCTTTGCTTTTAATAACAGCTTTATTGAGATATACTTCACATACCATAAAATTCACTCTTTAAAGTGTATAATTCAGTGATTTTTAGTATAATCATAGAATTGTGCAATCAACACCATATAACCATGGAATATTTTCTCTCAATGACATTTTAGCCACATAATATTACAGAGTATAAATATTTTAAATCTTAGCAGAGAAGGCTAACCAGTTTTCCAAATGAGTGTAGCAAATGATATGTCCACCAGGTATGAGAATTCCAATAGCTTCACAACCTTGCCTACATCTGGTATTGTCAGTCTTTTTGATTTTAGCCACTGTGGTAGGAATGTATTTCACTGTGGTTTTAATAAAAACTTCTTGATTATAGCCACAATGACTGAAGCATTCCTACCAGCAATAAATGAGGGTTTGTGGAGAGAAGTTTTAAATACTCATCTTGCTCCATGCTTCTTCAGGGACTACAGTTACACTGTGTGTGTGTGCTCTCAGTCACTCAGTGGTGTCTGACTTTTTACGAACCCATGGACAGGTACCCTGCCTGGCTGCTCTGTCCTTGGAATTTTTGAAGGCAAGAATACTGGAGCAGGTAGCCATTTCCTACTCCAGGGGATCTTCCCAACCCAGGGATCGAACCCACGTCTCTTGTCTCTTGTGTCTCTTGCATTGGCAGGCAGATTCTTTACCACCGTGCCACCTGGGAAGCCCATAACAGATTCAGTGCTACTTTAAAGGATCATTTAAATGGAAGTGTCCTCAAGTTCTCCACATCTTAAATTACTCTGTTTGCTTTTTATCATTTTTTTTATTTCTAAATTTAAACTATTGGCTATCATGTCTTGCTTCCTCTATCAATTGCTCAGCCTCCAACTTTCTGATTTCAACCTGCTACAAGCCAAGAAAGTGGATTATCAGTCCTTCTATACTTTGAAACGAGTAATCTGACTCAGAGTAAGAATCTGAGTGCTCTGCCTGTGTGCAAAGCAAATTCTCTTGATTGCATGGATTCTGTGCTTGGTAGTGTCAGGCGAGTGTATTCTCCTCGGTTCTGTCTCATCACAATAAAGATTTGGAGCAACAGACATTAAAGCCCTTGGCGCAACACAGCTCTCAGGCCTTGGACAAACTGTGTTATAGCTCTTGGACAAATCAGTGTTACAGCTCTATTTTATTTAGAAGATAGCATGAGAATCCATCCTCAAAGTGTAAGGGCATGCCAACACAAAGACCAAAGATGGGAAGAGAAGAGAGTGGAGGAGTGTGTGGGGGGTGGGAAGGCAGGGGGAGGAGAGTTCATGAGAGAAAGAGCTCACGCACGTGGGGAAGAGAGAGAAAATGCTTTGGCTCCTCCCTTTATATGCTTTTTCCTTCCCCTGGGCCTGCCCTATGCAAATTGGGCTTAGCCAGGAGTGCTGTTTGTTCTACCTGAGGTCTTCACTCCAGTCCTCGGACCTTCCTTTGTTCTACTTTCGAGGGGTTTTCCTTCCTTGTCTTTTAGCCACCGCCATTTTGGACTCCTTTTCCCGGTTCTAACTACCTAACAGGAGGATCTGTTTTGCTTTCCAGGGACCTCTTTTGCTTTTAAGGTGAAGGTATTAGGTAAAGTTTCCGTGGAAAAAGTGAGATGTTACACCATTAAATTGAATTTCCTTTTGACCTCAATATTTATTGTGCTTATAGAAAGTCTGGCTGAAGAGTGAAAAAAAGAGATAGTGGAGGCAATGAGAAACCATAGCCACATTTGGTGCAGGAGTGCAGGAGTGAATGAGACAACTTGCAAATTTGTGAATTTAAATATTACCCTGACTACATTTCAAAATATTCTGGCCTAGGCTCACTACCTATTGTTCTGCTTCAGGCAAATAGAATTGATGGCTGCGGTCACTACAGTGGTTTTCAGATTTTGCTCCCAGAACCAGCCCCAAAACAGTGTTTAGAAATGCAGATTCTCTGCCCTACCCTAGACTTATTGACTCTGAACCTGGGGATGGGGTGAGGGAGGATGTCCTCACAGTGTAACAATCCGTCCATGTGATTTTGATGTAGGCTAAAGTGTGAGAGGATGGATTTAGGAGACCCTTATTAGATTCACTTGGGACATTCCCATCCCCAGAAATTACATTATTTTAAGGTTAAAAACAGAAACAAAGTCAGAAATCACCAAAGTGATTTCATTGTAAAAAAGGTTGATGCCTATTTCTCTTGGAGGTCCTTTCAAGCACAAATTCATTTAAAAGCTGTGATCCAGAGTAGCTCTCTTTTAGTTTCTGTGGTTCCTGAACTCCCCTCTAATTGTTTACTGCTTACTTCAGCTTGGAAGGCCTTTGTAAAAATGCAAAGGTAGTCTGTGAGAGATGACATGGGACTTAATATAGATAGATACATTGTCTCCTACTAAGTACTTATGTAGCAGTGCTTAAAAATCAGCCTACTTGGTAAATAGCTGGAAGACTCCTTGTTAGGCCCACCTCCACAGTTTCTGATTCTGGAGGTCAGCAGAGGGGCTCAGTAATCTGCATTTCTAACAAGTTGCAAGTGAGCTGGCAATGCTGATTCCTTGACTCAAAACCAGAGCTTCAAGGAAAGGTGGCTCCTGGGGAGAGAGTTTCCTGATTGAGGTTTTGCTGGATGGGGAAGGAAAAAAAATCAGGCTTCTCTTCCCCAAGTGGGAGACCTGAGTAACAAGGAAGCCCTCTCCCTTACTGCAGGAGGTAAAGATGCAGAAGGGCTAGTGAATCTAAATTTAAGTGATTAGTATTAGAATAATTGAAGTGATAAGGTTAATTTCTGGTTTCCAAGTTTTTAGCAAGTGTTTTCCAAAACTTAAGGTGAATCAAAATGGCAGCTTGTTGTCAAGATGTTGGTAGATGCTTGTTAAAAATGCAGACAGTTAGGCCTCGTCTTTGCAACTTCTACTCAGGAAATCTCTTCTGAAGATTTCCCAGAAATAAGTGGTCCAGGTAAGTTTGTTGCAAATTGCCCTTTTTACTTGTTTATTTGTACTCTCTATTTAGGGGAACTGAGGGCCTGTGTTATTATTATACCATCATTTTATTGAACATTTCTGGAGATTTAATTGGAAAATAGAAATATTTTTCTAAGAGTAGTTTAATTATACTTTGGCTCTCTTCCATTTCTAGCTGGGGGCGTGGGGGGGGTCTTTATTTGAAATTTGTTCCGTTTACTACTTAAAAATAATCCGAAAAGCAAATTCATATATATTGAACATTTTTATATGATAAGAACTGTGGTATGTGCTCAGTTGTGTCTGACTCTTTGAGACCCCATGGACTGCAACCCGCCAGGCTCCTTCTGTCCATGGATTTTCCAGGTAAGACTATTTGAGTGGGTTGCCACTTTCCACTCCAGGGGATCTTCCCAACTCAGGTGTGGAACCCACGTCTTCTGCTTACTTTACACTGGCAGGAGGATTCTTTACCACTGTGCCACTTGGGAAGCGATAAAATTTTGTAAAGTCCATCTGAATTCAGGAGAGATGAGAGATCCTTCTATAGGTCCACTATTCCCAACTGTAGAAATCAATTCAAATAAGGAGCACGTGGTGAAAGTATTTACAAGGAGCTTCATTCTAACAAATTCCAGTAATTATTCAGCTTTCCATGTGATGATAGCTACCATATTCCTGCCATACTGATGGAAATCTCTACAGATAGGGGTGTTGTCAACAGACTATTGTGATTTGAAAACATACAGAGCTTTGAAAAAAAAAATTGTCAGCGATTGTTGCTAGGTTTTTATTTTCTTATTCCTTTTGTAAACTGCAGTTTAGGACCTAGGGTACTAACAGGATAGTAACATGCTTATAATGAACATCAAATCTTTTCACAGGAAAAAATCTTGCTTTCCTAGCTGCCCTCAACAGTTACCTGCAGTTTCTCTGAGGGTTATGAACAGAGAATGATCTCTCAAAAGATGTAGCTGGCATATTTAAATCTTTAATCAAATTATGAAAAGTCATGATAAAAATCTGTTCACTGGGTAGGTAGGGAGGAGGGTTGTATTTCTTCCAAGAACATTTAACTTTTTTTTTTGTAATTAAAAAAATTTTTTTTTTGCTTCAATGGGTCTTTGTTGCTCTGTGCACGCTTTCTCTAGTTGCAGTGCGTGGGGGCTAGTCTTCATTGTGGTGTGAGGGCTTCTCGCTACAGTGTCCTCTCTTGTGGAGTACCAGCAGTAGGGTACAATAGTTGCGGTACATGAATTTAGTTGCCCTGTGGCCTGTGGAATCTTCCTGGTCCATGGATCCAACTCTTGTCCCTGGATTGGTGGGTGGATTCTTAACTACTGGACAACCAGGGAAGTCCCAACAACCTTTTAAAACCAAGTTTAGTGGATGAATAATTGTAGGAAAATACTGCCACAAAAAAAGGGGAAACTCAAACCATGGAAAGTATCAACTGAGGACATTAAAAAAGAAGATGAAGGAACATTTGATGTTTTAAGGATATGTATACCTATGGCTGGGCTTCCCAAGTGGTGCTAGTAGTAAAAAAACCTACCTGCCAGTGATGGAGACATAAGAGATGTGGGTTCGATCCCTAGGTCGGGAAGATCCCCTGGAGGAAGGCATGGCAACACACTCCAGTATTCTTGCCTGGAGAATTGCATGGATAGAGGAGCCTGGTGGGCTACAGTCCATGGGGTTGCAAAAATCAGATATGACTGAAGCCAATTAGCACACACACATACCTATTGTTAAACTTAGAATTTTAGCCTGTATATTATGTTTCACTAATGATTACTGATACTACTTACAGAGTGACCCATTTTGTTGATTGCTCTGGGGATTTTCATTAGAAAACATCCCCTCATTCACTTAGTCTGTATTTTAATTGTGTTAAAAATTGTGAAACTGAAATGGGCATGTGTTGCCTCAAAGGGACACAGTTTTGAGGTCACTGCCTTGCACTCATCAGTTTGAACGAGGCTGATGCACAAATTGTCTGGCATTGGGCATTTACTTCCCCGCTGTGAGGAAACAGTCACTTTTACCCAGATATTGAACCTTCTCTTCATCCTTGGTTCCTGTATTCAGCAGAGAGACAGCATGGGAACAGAAGTAGCTGCCTATCAGAGAAAGTTGCCAAGTTTTGGGTCCCTAGGGAAATGTCTTGAGTAGAACAGAATATTTCCTAATGTTGATGCTGTAAAACAGTTAGTATTCTGCTCAGGCTGCTAGGCAGTTCCCGTATTCACACCGCACTAGGTGTTATACTATAGAAGGCACAAAAATTGCTTCAAACAATATGTTTTCCTTTCTAGCATTTAGGAGAAACTAAATGTGGGGAGATGTGAGTGTCCCTCTGGATTCACTTATGTTCTCTAGGAGAGGGTTATTTGTTAAGATCATGGAGTTACTTCTGTGAATGGTATCTTACGAAATAAAAGAATATTACTACCTCTCGTTCAGTTGGTTACTGTTACCCTCTTTCAGCAATGATATACTTCTGATCTTGGTGTAAATGTCATATTGTGTGAATATGCAAACACCACATCCGCCTACATATGTTCTGTTGCTTAGTAATTCTTGGCACTGGAGCACTGTGAATTCTGTGCTTAATAAATGAGATACCCATCAGAATGAAAAATGAACTATGTTGCTCTCCTGAATAAGATATCATTATTTCAGGGTTTAGTTGTGAAAAAGCAGGCTGCATTCTTGTCTGTGGTAGTTTAGAAATTTAGAAGGGAATTGAATTTAGGAATAACATTCGTTTACTTGTTTACTAAATAAGGCTTATACTGCCTATACTTTTCCCTCGATATGGTCAAATATTTCAAAGCATTTATTTAAACATAGATTCTAGATACCTAGATAAGGATTTGTTTGAAAAAATTTTGCTCAAGAATCTGTAAAGAGCTCCTTTTATAGTAAAACAAAAACCTATATTCAAGAGTGACTCTTGGAATTATGCCTTGGAAAGCAAATTAATTTTCTTCATCTAGTATAATTACTGCTGCTGATAAGTCGCTTCAGTCGTGTCCGACTCTGTGCAACCCCAGAGATGGCAGCCCACCAGGCTCCACACCATCACCCTTTTCAACTCTGAGCTCATATCCCTTTTTGTAATGTCCATTCATAAATCTGAGTTTTTGTTAATGCAAGTTTGTGTGCCAGACTCACAGTGAGGCCAAACAAACGGAGGGGTTTTAATGGCAAAGCATTTTAGAAGGAGGTGGGGTAGTCACAGGATATATGATCAGATCCTGTTCATTTCTCTGATTGGCTAATGAAGGAACAGGACAATGTAGCAGGGGTTAATTATATCAGTTCTTAGGCCTCAGGAGGCCTGAGGCTAGAAGTTCTTGATCATCAAGTAGTTAATATCTTCCATTTGGTGTGTGCATGGGGGAGGGAGTTTCACATCTGCAAAACAATTCAGGAAATTTGCATCAAATACTATTATCTAGGTACTTTTGTGCTGGGTCACTCATTCATGGCCCACTCTTTGCAACTCCGTGGACTGTAACCCACCAGGTTCCTCTGTCTATGGGATTTCCTGGACAAGAATACTGGAGGAAGTTGCCATTTCCTTCTCCAGGGGATCTTCCTGACCCAGGAATTGAATCCTAGTATCTTGCATTGGCAGCTGGATTCTTAACCACCTGGAGAGCCCAAAAGCTAAAGTAGAAGATAGGGGGGAAGGTCCCATAGGGTCCTGCTTGGTTACATTTTGAGGTTTTCCTTAGGGATCCATCAATTTCAGCTTCAAACATTGAATTAAAAGATATATCTCTATTAACACAATTTAAACTCTGAATTTGAGAGATACAGTCGCTCTGCCCCAATTAATAAAAATGCTTTTTCACCAATGGGGGGTTTTGAATCTACCACACAGGATACAAGATGTCATACTCTATTCATATGCTATTGTTTCACTCCTAGATGCTCAGTTTTTCAGTTGCTCATTTTATCACCACTGTTTTCTCAGTTTTCTTACCTTGTGCTAAAAACTGGGGATACAAAACAAAACAAAACAAAAACAATTCACTCTTCTCATTTAGGAACTCATGCTTCTCTGGGAGAGACAGATGTGTACTTTGATGTTACAGCAACTGTTAAAACAGGTACTAAGAAAAACTATATACTACATGATAAAGGAGGTAAGAATCATTTCCAAAGGAGGACAAGAATCAATTGACTACACCCAAGTCCTCACCATGTTTTGAGTTACATCTTTTCCCTAGAGGAAAGATTGTGGAGTATCCCCACTCCACATCAAATCATGAGAGGGGGCATTTAAACAGACCGCTAAGAATTTGAGACAAGAATTTTTCCAGCTTCAGAGATGAATAATGAGTGCAAAATTGAAATGATTAGAAGTACACCTCAACTCCTCGAGTTTTCAAGGGCATCAGTGGATCAGCTACCTATGACATGATGGGATAAAGCCAATATAGGGCCACCTTACGTGAGCTGTGAACTTCCTGATGTTTCAAGCTGGTTTTAGAAAAGGCAAAGGAACGAGAGATCAAATTGCCAACATCTGCTGGATCATGGAAAAAGCAAGAGAGTTCCAGAAAAACACCTATTTCTGCTTTATGGACTATGCCAAAGCCTTTGACTGTGTAGATCACAATAAATTGTGGAAAATTCTGAAAGAGATGGGAATACCAGACCACCTGACCTGCCTCTTGAGAAACCTATATGCAGGTCAGGAAGCAACAGTTAGAACTGGACATGGAATAACAGACTGGTTTCAAATAGGAAAAGGAGTATGTCAAGGCTGTATATTGTCACCCTGCTTATTTAACTTATATGCAGAATACATCATGAGAAACCCTGGACTGGAA